>LOJH01006307.1:0-32656 GCA_001685095.1 Ellobius talpinus
AATTAGGAGCTTGGGGGTGGGTGTGGGGTGGGGGTAAGGGGAGAGGGGGAGAGACACTTTCTGGCTTCTGACTGAATCAGATTCATCGAATGTCTGATTGACCCAGATTTTCCTTCACCGTGTATTATCCAGATCTTTTCTTTAAATTTCCTTGGCTTCGTCTATACCAGAAAGCTTTAACGTTTAATTATTTTGGAATTTAAAAATGTTTTAATTTCATTCTGAGGAATACTTGCTAATTTTAGCTGAGTTAGAAAATATATTAGATAATAGCCTAAAACATATATAAGGAAAATTGAAAATCTATATAGTGGTTTTTAAATACATATACCCCCTTATTTACCTACTTATTTTTCATCTATAACTAAAAACTATCTTATCAATTCACATATTTTAAAGTAAAATTGTTACAATATTGTAAAAATATATGTATTATGTTTCTTACTCTAGATATTATTGAAAATTTTATTTACATGACTGACAGTTGCACTTTATTAAAGTTGTAAGCAATACTTGGCATAAAATGGTTCATTTGAAAATATGCTTAAAAGAATAAATGATTTTCATGACTTTCCACTTTTGTTTTTTATTGACTAGAAAATACCAACTATGAACATCTTTTCATTTAATAGTTATAGAGGTATTACTCATGTAGTCAAAAACTTTTTTTAAAGAAATGAAAGTGTTGTGAATTGTCCAGAACTAATGAGGGTTCAGCTGACATTTGTCAGATAAGGTGATTAATAAATTAGACAAAGGACAAGGAAAAAAATATCTGTCCTGAGGGCATTGACTTTATTAAAGTACAAGTGGCCAAGCTGAAGAAAGAATTGTCTTCTGTGATATAGCACTTTCTCCACACTGATGATGATTAGATTGATTAGCATAAAATTTGGAAATAGTAACTGTTAAGACACCTTTAAATCAATTTTTTTTTGGTTTTGGGATGAAGTAGCCTTTTCTCATTTTATTATAACTCTGAAAATTCAAGCCAGCTGTGTTTCCGCTAGCACCCAATCACCAAGAAATTCACAGCTCTCCCTTGCATGCCAAAAGGATATAATCTGTCTAACAGTATGGTTGATAATCATGGTAATCTGAATAGGAATGTTCTTTGTAGACTCATGTGTTTGAATGCTTGATCATAGGGAGTGATGCTATTAAGAGGTATGGCCTTTTTGGAGTAGGTGTGACTTTGTTGGAGCAAGTATTTCTCTAGAGTGTGGGCTTTGATGTCTCAGATGTTCAGGCCAGTTCACTTCCTGCTGCCTGCTGGTCTGAATGTAGAATTCTCAGATTCTTCTCCAGGATCATGTCTGCCTTCTTGCCAATATGCCTCCCACTATGACCATAATGAACTAAAACTCTGAAACTGTAAGCCAGTGCCAATTAAATGTTTTCCTTTATAGGAGTTGCCATGGTTAGGGTCCCTCTGTACAGCAGTAGAAAAGCTAAAGATATTGTCCATTTGGTTGGGTTTAGAATCAAGTAGGAGAAACAGATGTGGGCATGCCTGTGGGCATGTGTTTGAGAGATTTGTGATAGAATATCCATCCTATATATTTGGAGAACCATACCATGGGTGGGGTCTTGACTGAATAGAAAGCTAAAGAATAAAAAGCAAGGCCAGCACTACCGTACATGTCTCACTGTCATGTCTCCACAACTGCCATCATAAAGAGGGACACTGAATTTTTTTAAAGATTAATTTATATTTTTTAATTATGTGCACACATGGGTATGCACTCTATGTGTGTTTGTGTGTGTTTGTGTGTGTGTGTTTGCCTACAAAGGCCTGAAGAGGCATCAGTTCCTTTGGATTAAGACTTGTAGACTATTATGAGACACCCTATGTGGGTGCTACAATTTTATTTGAGTCATCTGTGAGAATAACAGGTACCCCTAAATGCTGAGACATCTCTCCAGTAATATATTTAAAATTTTTAAATTGTCCTAATAAAATAAAAATTTAGTCATAGACTTTTATTGAATAAGGAAAGACATCAGTGATGTTGCTATAAGCTTAATTTTAGTTAGTTATTTAACAATGCATTGTAAAATTGAATCAAGTTATAACAGTAAGTGAAATCAGATTTGTCATGTCCATGAAAAGAGAAATTAAATCCAAAAGTTATTTCTTATAAACATGGGGCAAATATAATCAGCAGAAAAGAGTTTGTAGTATTACCAGAAGTGAGGAAAACTTAACATGATAAGGAAAAGGCAGAGTAAGTGATATGAAACCAATGTGAAAGATTTAGGTGAATATAATGCACAAAACAATCCCACACCAGTTTGGATTCAAAGGGGTATTTATTTTAGGGGAAAAACTTACAGAACACCAACAGCCAGGAAAAGAGTCTAATGGCTAGAGCAAGAGCCGGAAGCAAGAAAGCGAGCAGAGGGCTGCCGCTCTTTTTTAAAGAGAAATAGACCATGCCCCAGTGGGCTGATATCTCAGCACCTATTGGCTGAAGGAGCAGAAGGTGCTCCCGCAGCAGAATATTTTAAAAAGTCAGTAACAATAAATAATTGTGCTGGCTAGTGTTAACTAACAGCTCAGATCATACAGGGAGCATCTCAATATCAGGTCTGGAGACCCAAAAATGTGAGCCTATTCCACCTTGTCTAAAGTTCAGAGAGTTTGAGTTTACTTTTGCTCTTTCAACGTTGTTAAGAGGCATGACTACAAAACAGTATATCCTGACCCAGGTTATGGTTACTTGGTGTTTTGGACATTAAGATGGTCCATGGAGGAAGATCTACTCCACCCTGACCAAAGCTATGATAACTCAAGCATCCTTCTGCTCCTTCTTATGAAATAGCAGGTTTGACTTAGTGAATGGTTGCCCACAGGATAATTGATGTAGGGTAGGTTTACTGCCCCAAAATCAAATTCCTTTGCTTAGCAATTAATGGCTCGATGTCTCAAGTATTGGAGCAAGTAACTGTTCTAGTTGTCCTTTGTATCATGTTAAAGCTGTCTTTTGCTTTCTTCCCCTATTTTGTATTGCAGTATAAAAGTGTATGGAAAATTAAACAGGGGCAAACACAGAACTCAAAACTTGAAATTCAGCATTCAGTATTTGCTGAGTTGCTCTCCTGTTACTATCCTGTATCTCTGTGTTGCTTTCTTATCTCTGTTCCTTCTACTTCTCTGTAGCTCTACCTAAGGTGTCTAATCACACTTCTACCCTGGAATGTATGAACATGTCATTGTTAGGACTGTGATACAGGTCACCCAAAAAAAGGTGGCTCCTGGCAATCAGGTTGGCCAGTGACATCACTGTAGGGGACTGTTTCGGTGGCTAATTGATGTGGGAAGACTCAGCTCTGGTCAACAGCATCATTTCAAAGATGAGAACCTTGAACAGTATAAGAGCGAGAAAAGCTAGCTGAGAAGAGGCAGTGTCCAGCTAGAAAGGATACCCACATTATCTCTGCTCCTGGATATGAAAAAGATGTGACTAGTTATTAAAGATCTGAGCTGGATTCTCAATGCTGGACTCAAACTTGGAATTGTAATACTTCCTCAACTTCTTTGGTTCAGGTTGCCTTATCACAGCAACAGAAAGGAAACTAGATCAAATATTTTAGGACTCTTTTGCTTCTCCATTTCTTAATTCTCTGTTGATGCCATGGATGCAAGAGTTTAGAGAGAGATCTTTCTGAAAGCAAAATTATTCATAATCTATGGAATACTTGAGAAATCAAAGTATCTTTTATTTTCATTTTTCATAAGCTATCTCAAATTCCTCTTTAGATTCTCCTGTCCACAAATTTGGAAAGTAACATAGCTATGCAGACATACTCTCTTTGTCAATTTAAAGGGTAGGGAACATAACAGTCAGCACAAACATTTACTTGAAATTGTTGTAATTAAGATTTCTGAAACCCAGCTTCAAATATAAATTCAAGAAATCAGTATTTGCAGGTGTCAGACACCAGCAGCATTTTCCTGGAATTTTGAATATATTAAAGTCAGAAAATTGACAGGATGGATAACTTTCATAACTAGGATGTCGACATACTTCTTGCATTTTAAAAGCACTTCAGGGATAGAATTCATTTTTTTGCTCTCTTTGCCTCCACATGCTCTATGTCTCTGAGAGTTTCTGAGATATCTGTTCCTCAGATGGATGCTAAATTCTGTCGAAGGCAGATTGAAATATCCCATCACTTCCATTGGGATAATTTATCCATGTGTTGTGTTTACATCAGGTGGCAATTTCTATCCTATTGCTGTCTGGACAAATGAGAATTTTAAGTCAATTATATCATAACCCCAAAAGATTACCCATTTAAGTGGCAGATTGAACAACACACCTAGAGACAGTGACTTCAAAATATTTTCTGTCACCATATCCTAAATGAAAAGACAGCTTCAGAAAATCTTTCATATTTCTTGATATATGACATTATTGGTAAAGTACTTGTCTATCTAACATGAAACCCTAGGTTTAATTCTCAGCATAGGATACAAACAAGAGATGGTGATATAACTTATAATCTGAGCACTAAGCAGTAAAGGCAAGGAATCAGAAGTACATGGACATCATCAGCTCCATAGCAACATAGTGGGTTGAGGGACAGAGTAAGTCAAATGAGATCCCCATCTTTAATAATTAATAAAGGAGCATATACAGTGAAACAACTATATAGTTGAGTTTGGTGTAGCAATGACTAGGCTAATAGACAATTAAGATTATTAATAGTAAACTTTATTTCCTCAAATAAGATTTCTGTGTGAAATCCATTCCATGCATGGATATCAGTTTAAAACCATATGGAAACAATGGGTCAGCCACCCACATATCACTGGGTTTTCCTTTAGTGAAACTGGTGAATCTTCTTCATTCTCATTCTTTATTACTAGATGTAAGATATTCAGATAGAGTATCAGCCTGAGATCAAAAATAAAGAAAAGAGGTGATAGAGGATGTAACTTAACATGACAGGTTATTCTATGAGACAGTTGTGACATATACACTCTAAGGAGGGACAAGTTGGCTAGTGTCTTCACTGGAGTTTCTGAGAAAAGTATTAGCATGTGTGATACATAACACAGTTTAGTAGAGAAGAGTCTTAGGGTGAGAAGTCTTAACTCATTCCAGAAGCCTGTCACTGGAAAACATTCTGTGAAACATAAAATCATGCCAAGAGCAATGCCCATGTTGGCTTATATCATGTAGCTATTTCTTCTAAATTGCAAAATTTTTGCTTGTGGGATCAAACTCTCCCAAGGAGCTAAGGAAACCTACTGAGAGCAGATCTAGGTCACTATTGTCAACTAGAACTGTCGTTCTCAACTTGAGGGTCATGAACTCTTTTGGAGGTTGAATGACCATTTCACAGTGGTCACAAAGACCATCAGAAAACACAGATATTTACATTATTACTCATAACCTGAGAAAATTACAGTTATGATTATAGTTCTGTGAGGTACTGTATTATAGGGTCCTTACATTAGGAAGGTTGAGACTCACTTAACTAGACACAGTGTAGTTTTCCTAGAGAAGACTAGGAAATTTTCTAGATCAGATTAACCTGTAAATATGTGGGTGAGAGATTATCTTTGATTTAAACTGATAGAGCAGGGCCTAACCCACTATGGGTGATACCATACCCTGCAAATGTGGTTCTGAGCTGTGTAGGGATGATAGCATGAACCTGTGAGTGATTCAGCAAGCAATGTTCTTCCTTGGATTCTGCATCAGGTTTCTGTGTAAGTTCCTTCCATGACTTCCTGAAATGATGGAATGGAAGTATAAGCCATATAATTCTTTTGCTCCCCAAAGTTGCTTTTGGTCATGTTGTTTCTCACAAAAATAGAATAAAAGCAGGAAGCTCATAATGTTACAGGATTTGCAAGGCAGCTTTCCAAGATTGTATAAGCAATAAGAAATCTCCAACGGACTGTGGTTAGTGTAGCTGCCTGAAAGCTGTGAAGGGAGATCTGGTGATGCAATATCTGGAGTCATTACCCACACTCAGGGTCTTTCAGGGATGAAGTTTCCTTTGAGTCACATATATTTCTGCAAGTAAGCCCAGTAAACATTCAATCCCCAGGCTAGACATGGGAGGAAGTACATGGATCTCTCATGGTGCCTTATGTGGAATGAATAGGTAATAGCCACCCTAGGAAAATTTACACAACAGTTTGTCAACCTGGGGTTAACACTTCTAATATTCATATAGAAATCGAAGATGAATCCACCTCCTCAATGGCAATTTATCAGTTAGACTCTGGGGCTGAAAGAGGTTTCTCTCAGGCCTGGTCCCATAGACATTCAGTCCCAAAGAAACACACAGAGGTCTACATTAAATATAAACTGGTTGGCCGATTAGTTCAGGCTTCTTATTAACTCTTAAATTTTATATTAATTAGTCCATAATTCTTGTCTGTGATAGCCACCTGGTTTGGTACCTTTTATCAGCAGGGCATTCTTTTCTTGCTTCCTCTTGGTCTGGATGATGACTGCAGGCAGATCCTTTCCTCTTTCCAGAATTCTCCTGTTCTGGTCACTCTGCCTATACTACATGCCTGGCTACTGGCCAATCAGTATTTTATTAAACCAATATAAGTGACAAATCTTTACAGGGTATAAGACCATTGACCCACAGCACTATAGAGTGGGACAGAATCCTCTATCAACAAATGGCATACAACGTGAACAACTACATCCACATAAAACCTGAGAGAGCTTGGGAAATAATTCTAGACACAAAAGAACAGAGTTAAACATGGTTCTCTGTAGCAGCATTTTCTCAGGTAGGCTTTGTTTGGTAGAGGTGAAAACTTCTCATTTAGGAGAGGTTTCCTGACTCAGCTTTAGCCATAAAACACTTGCAGCTCTTTCAATAGGCCCTGCCAAGAAACACTTAAATGGTGTTTGTGAATAGTTGACTGTATGCTTCAAAGTGATGGCAGGGGCCTTGAAACTCCATAGAGTTGTGAAAATAAGCATGGCTTCCACCAGTACCTCTGTCATGAAGCTAGACTCTCAAAAAGCTAAGTTATGGGGTGTATCCAGCTGTCAAAGCCACGGCTTTAATCCTAGCCACATCAGTTAGCAAATGAAAATCTTGTGTGGCCAGAAAATAAAAAAAAGATATACAGTACAGATAGATTCAGATAAAAATAAAAAACCCTCTGGTTTACAGTGTTTTAAAAATATATGTAGGCTTGGAAGAGGAAAAAAAAGATAAAGTCCTTAAAATAAAAAAGAAAGAGAGTAGTTAGGTATGGTGGCACACACCTTTAATCACAGAACTTGAGAGGCAAAGACAGGTGAATCTCTGTGAATTCAATTCTAAAGACAGCCTGGTCTACAAAGTGAGTTCCAGGACAGCCAAAGATACACAGAAAAACCTTGTCTCAAAAAAATTAAAAATAAAAATAAAAGAAATAAAGTTTGAAATAAAGCCACATAAAGGTGGAAACTACACAAAGAATCTGGCTACTGTATGTTATTGTAATGTCTTTGAATGGTTTAACTGCTGAGGAAGAAGCAACAGTTGCTAAAAGACATTTGATTATGAATGTTGCTGGATTAATTCAGCCTTTATTTTTTGAAAATGATTTGACTTCAAAATTTAAGTCAAAATATATGTTACTTTGAAGAAGAGGTTTTGTTTTTGTTTCTTCAGGAAGGGAGAGGCTGTGAATTTATTCTGGGTTAAGAAAAATCATGTTTGATCAAGGAAGACCTTCTGAAAATCCTCCCATAGGAGCTGATGGCCTAGATGATCCAACATTTCAGAGGACCTCTGCTGGAGTTTTCTCTGAGTTCTACAACCTGAACAGCCTCAAGACTGTTGGCTGAAATGAGCAAGCCTCACAGAATATTCCAGTGAGGATTTGACCATAGTCCTAAATTTTCTTGGTCCCCATAAGATTATCACCCCCCAAATCAGCAGGAAGCATCCTAGAAAACCACTCCCACATTACCACCAAAAATAGATTATGGATATTTGCCTTTGCTTAGATTCTTGGTTACAAGTTGTTATGGATAATGGTCTGGGAAAAAGCTAAACAAAGGAGATTAAATTCAGAACTCTTGTTTTGAAAACTGGGGGTGGAGATGTACTGTGGGACAATGGTCTTGTACCCTGTAAAGATTTTTTCACTTGTATTGGTTTAATAAAATGCTGATTGGCTAGTAGTCAGGCAGGAAATATAGGCAGGGTGACCAGAACAGGAGAATTCAGGGAAGAGGAAAGACTCAGTCTGCAGTCATCACCCAGACCAAGAGGAAGCACGATAAGAATGCCCTGCTGATAAAAGATACCAAGCCACTTGGCTAACACAGATAAGAATTATGGGTTAATCTAAGATGTAAGAGTTAATAAGAAGCTTGAGCTAATAAGCCAACCAGCTTATAATTAACGTAGACCTCTGTGTGTTTCTTTGGGACTGAATGGCTATGGAACTGGACAGAACAGAAGCCTCTTACAACATTCTGGAGACTTATTTGGAAGTATAAGTCTCACCAAACACTTTATTCTTTAGGCATATAGTGACATTGCTTGTTGTTATCAGAATGTCTTTCTTTCTAAAATTATGTGTTTTCTGGTTCATGGACAATATGCTCTCACAATAGTTATTGATTACTATATACCAGTCTTTGTGCATCACTATTTTAGGTTCTGTTCTCCCTCTGTGATGGAGACTGGATACTGATTACTTTATACAAATAATTCTGGGACAATTACCAGAATTGTATTGGATATTGCGATTATTGGATATGTTTTTAAGGAGATAATACAGAAAGTCCTGAAACTACTAGACAAACTGAGCTACATCCTCAGCTGCAAATGTTGGACTTCAATCCCAGTTTTCCAGTTTGCTAACTCCTACCATAATATTCTGCTTTAAATACTGCATTTCAAATCATATAATAAAACAGTGACAGTTTTTCACTTTATTTTTCATATTGTAAATTTTGGCATTTTTTCATACAAGAAAAGAAAAGTGAAAAATAACGACCTCATGATTTCACACAGAATAAAGCTTTTGCTTTCTGCTGTTCAGGAGAAAAAATGTTCTTTCTCTTTAGCATCATGATTGAACCACCCAAGGTAGATGTTTCTTTTGGAAAATAGTTAACATCAAACTATTAAAGCAATGAACTAGAAAATCCAGGAAGACACTAACACTGTGAAGAGATATTTGGCAAAATTTGTTCTGCTGTATTACATTAGAGTGGAAAGGGTTTTGTTTGATAGTTACAATGTGAATTAAGAACTGAAACATGAGCAGAAACAAACTGTAATCTATTACAAATGCAAATTATCCTCCCCATAGCAAATGTAATGCATATTCATTATGGAAAATTTAGACGATCTTAGCAAGAGGAAAAGGCCAATGTTTAGAACTTAGATGTAACTTGATAAAATTAGAAGTGATAATTGTAAACATTTAGTATAACTCTTTAATACATTTCCTTTAATTATTTTTATGTGTTTGAGTTTCTTACTTGCATGCATGTCTGCACAGGATAAATGTGCTTGGTGCCTGTGTAGGACAGAAGAAGGTACTGAATCCCTGGGACTAGGATCAGAAAAGACCATGTGTTGACAAATGAGTGATAGGAACTGACTTCTCTCCTCTGCAAGAACAATTGTTCTTTTCATCTGTGCCATCTCTCTGGCTCATATTCAATACATTTCTAATTTATTTCTATTCAAATGAATTTGTACTACATCTTATTTTAGTATTTCTTTCAATGAGGATATATTGCAAAGACACAGTCACATATTTACTTAGATTATTATTCTATTAAGCATGTTTTTATTGTCAAAATTGGAATTTTGGTTGTCACTAGTTAGTATGTGCTTGTGAAAATAAATGGATTAAAAAGAAGCCAGTGGGATAGCACAGTAGGTAAGGTGCCTTGCTTCCAAGCCTGAAGTCCTTCTTTAACTCCTATGTCATGGAGATGGGGAAGAAATAACCCAGAATTAAGAATTAACTTCTTAGAGGGACCTGACTCTGCTCTACAACTGGTATATTGTTAAAAACCTCATTTTAATCTCTTCATTGGCCTATGATCTCCTAACCCCCATTCTTCAGATCAGCCCTAATCTGTGAGCAGCACTGTGAGAAATACATTTGGAAGCAACTGGATGATTCATTTTTGATTGTCTCTGTTCCTAAGGAGAAAGCCGTTAAACTATACAGTCAAAGAGAACAACTGTGGATACATTTAGGAAGAAGACATTAGTTTCATCTATAAGCAAATCTGTGGGTGTCTTGTTACCTCTAAGTTAGAACACGGGATAAGAATTTGTCTAAAATTATACAAAGAAAAGTTTTCTTTAAAAAAAGAGAGGTAATGATATTTTCTACTGAAAAAATCTATTTGAGGCTCCATTTATTTGTCTTTTTACTCTGTAAATTGCATTTATAGAATAGGTGAGAGACGATTAACAAGTGATACTGAATACAGCACTTGATTTGAAAACCTGGAATTGTGTTGGTAACTGTGTATTTTCTAATAAATGCAATTATTAGAAATCTCAGGAATCAAGCAAGTTTTTATTGGTTCTTTGTTTTCCTACTTGAGTTTCACTCTCAATATCTCTGTGGCTGGAGTAAGGCATGGAGTCCAATTTAGCTGTGCATGAAAACATAATGTTAACCTTAGGAGACAGGAAGATGCAAGAAAGGAGATGTGGTGTGATTCCACATAATCTAAGATCCATGAGAGAAGAACACAAAGAAATAAAGACTATGAGGTAGGAGGCAAAGGATATAGCTTTTTAGTTTGACATTTAGAGGGAGAAATAATTTGTGCGTGATAATGGCTAGGTAAGTATTTCCTAAAATCTGAATGAGAAGACTAAATCAATCAGAATTGCTTGGGATCTAATAGCTTAGCTGCTTTGAGGTTCCAATTTCAGAACTTGGGAATCTCCCCGAGAGTTATCTGATGATCATAACTGTCAGCCTAAGTCAAGACAACTCTATATAACTAATTGCTTGAAAGATATAATAACTATCATGAATATTAAGAGTCTTTTGGTTTGGATCAAAAATGCCAACAAAGGGACAGACATTGCAAACTTGGTTGGGAAGTGGAGCTCTCTGGATCACGGGGACTCTGAGCTCATCAACAAATCAAGATACTGGTGAATTTATAAAAGAGAAGATTATTGAAAGAAGGCAGATATTTTAAAAGTATAACCTACTTGTAGAAATTTAAAAAAACTGGAAATTGTTCTTGAAGATTTTATTCCCTTTCTCTCTCCTCCTTGTTACCTGCTATTTTTCCTAGTCTCTGTTCTGTTCTTCTCTCCTCTTAGTTTTCTTCCTCTTCTTTCCCTCTCCTCTACCTCCTCTTCTTTATCCCTCTGCTCTTCCTACTCATTCTCTCTCTTCTCTTCACCTGCCAGGATCTGACCACCTGTGTTCTATCACCTCCTCTACACCATGATGTGTTTCTAACTGATACTAATCTAGAAACTCCAGAGACAAATGCTCATGTTCTGAAACCTCTGAAACACTGAATAAAAATAACATGTTTGTCTTTGAAGTAGATTTTTTTCAGATATGTTGTAACATTATAGAAATCTAAATTATACAAAAATCATGGCTGAAGCTGGAGTGGAAGTAATCGGGTATTAAAAACTGTGAGATAAGTTTCTCAAAGGCCTTGGGCATTTGTAGAGAAATGCTGGAATGACAACAATACATGGTAAACATCATCTCCTTAAAGCCTCTGTAAAGGTTAATCTGGATTTTCAGCTTGAAATAAGCCTTGGACAAGTATATAAAGGCCAATACAGATTGGGTTAACAGGGATAGGACAATCCCATCCTCAATGTAGGTGGCACCACCAAATAGGTTGTGGTTCCAAGTTTAGTTTTAAAAAGGCCAGCTGTGCAAAAGTATTCATCTATGTCAACTTTGTTTCTCTTGGTGCAATGCCATCAACTTCCATAAGCTCCTGTCACTATGATTCTTTCTGTTTGGATATCTGTGCCATGACTTTGAACAAAGATATGTCTTTCCTGTGTTGCTTTTATCAGCTATTTGTTCCAGAAATAGAAAATTAACTAATAAACCAGAAAGTAAGCTGCATGGGCACAAATAAGTGTGGGTTTAATTACTAATATTTGCTTATCTAATCTGGATGGTCTAGTGTAGAATAATGTGCACATACATAGCAAAGTAATCAGAAGCCAGTAGTGAAACTTCTGTTGTATCATCTGAACTCTCCAGAGCAAAGATTTGTTTACTAATGACTGTTGGTCAAATGCATAAGACAGACGTGTGGGTGATATCCCCAGTCTTTGCTTTGTCAGACAATTGAATATTCCACAATGAATATTATCCTTGATTTCTTCTTTCCAATGAAACCTTGATGTTCCCATCCTTGCCCCCGGCAATCTACAGGTAAAAAGTGTTTTAAGTTTTTATTTAAAGGAGACAAGGTAATTATGAAGGATCAAGAAAAGGGCACATATTTACTTACAAAACAGCATATCAGTAGGCAGGTCAACTCTCAGAACAGCTGCACTCACAATCATCTGGCAATCACCAGCATGAAAGCACGCGGAATACCATATCTCAAAGTACAGATTTCATTTCTCTACTCCAACCACTGTTGTAAGTTTAGGGACTGCTCTGATGTCTGAGTGAACAAAATAAGTTACTATGCAAACATAAAGATTTTAATTCATATACCTAGCACCTATATAAAATCTATGTATCCAAGGAGGGGAGGTGCCTACTGGAGGATTGCTGTAATTTGTTGGCTAGCTAGCCTAAGTGAAAAACAGCCTTCAACAGTTAAGTGATCATCATGTCACAGGGGAGTAATTTGGAGGTCATACATCTAACACCCACCCACCTCTGGCCTTTGTCCTTGTACATACACACACACACACACACACACACACAATGAAAGTTCATCACTTAGTTAAATTTCTGTTCAGTTTAAGATTATACCAGAATTGTGAAAGACTAAACTTCCTGGTTTAGTAGCCATGGATTCTTTAGAAAGGGCGAAAGAAACTCAGAGGCCCAGCATTTCACTTTTAAATGAAGCACCTATCGTTATTAGCATGACCTCACATTTCCAGCTCTCTCTGGTGTGAAGGGAAGTGCATCCACTGTGGAAGCAGCTTTGCATAAAGAAAACATGAGCTGGTTTGACTCATTATGCGGATCAGAAGAAAGCATGTATTTAGAAAAAATTGCCCAAAGGGGAAAAAATCACAAATCTAGGAATTCCATAATTCGTTAGAGTGTATAGCGATAAATGTGTTTTAAATATAAACAACAGCTTTAGAGAGATTTTCTTTCTTTTGTTTGTCATTTCTCAGGGTTGAGTTTTCTGGATAGGAAACAGATAATGGTATGAGACCATTAGTTAGTCCAACCCATGAAACTACTTTAGAATTACTAGCAGAAGGAATCTCCTGTGTTTTAGGACTTCATCTTGCACTAGACCCTAATCCAAAGCAATCTATTTTGTTTTCTGTGTGTATGTTTGACTATATTTGTGTCTAAGTGAGGGCAATGTGCACTTTGCTCTTACAGAGTCATTCCTGCCAGGAGTAGAAAGACTCATCAGACTTGTGAAGAGAATGAACTTCACAGGGATTAGGCAGCTGAGAATATTATATACCTCACATGATGGTTGACCACATCTGGGTTACAATCCAGAAATGGAAGGGACACCTCTGACAGAGTATTTGCTTGCTTTGAATTGGCTGAACCCACTTCTAGTCTGGAACTTTGACATAGGAAGGCACACACCTTTGCTTTGGGGCCATGTCTTATTCTAGAAGCCTATATAGGGACATGGAAGAAGGAAGCTTTTGCTCTTTGCCTGTTTGCTATTGTCTTCTAGAACATCCATTTCTTCCCTGGCATTAGAGCCTACTTCTTTGGAATTCCACAATCTACTGAAGACCAGTTGAAGCATGCATGCTGGGTAACTGAGCATTTCCTGCATTCTTGGACTTTCCATTCATAGACCACCATTTTTGGATTAGTTGGACACTGAGAGATTCAAATAAATATAAAAAGAGATCATTCTATAAAATCTGCTACTCTAGAGAACTTTGACTAATACAACTCACAAAACAATTTCCATGGTTCTACAAGCAGAAAGCAACTGCTGGTGTTGAGGAGACTCTTGTGGAGCTGCCCGTCTGCCAGTTGGCAGTTTAATAAACCTGTTTGAGTTCACTGTGTTCTTATAAGTAACTCTAATAGGCTCTTCATTTCACCAACATGGATTTGGGAGTAATTGCTACTTTTGGCCTGTCCTTAATGCTCTATTAAGGATGAGTAGACCTTTGTTACTGCATCTACACGGGAAACATTATACCGTAGTGTATAAGAAGGAAAGAGATAATATAAGAATGTTCCAGAAGTGAAAATGGGTACCAGTCTTATTTGTTTAAGGAACCAATCTTATTTTCTTTTTGAAAAAGTTAAAAATCCTGCCATGTTTACAATCTGTTCTTGTTCTGGAGCAAGGATGGGGTAAGGGAAATAGGTCTGAGAAGATGATGAAGCAACAAGAATGCTACCGTGACATGTTGTATAGTCCTATATTACTGTGTGTATTGTGGATGGCAGAGTTGAAGGTAATTAGTTCATTTGTGTTAGATTCCTGAATATTTCCAACATATGAAAGACAATGTCGTGATGTGAAGGAGTGAAATTTAAGGTTGCCATGGTAGCAGGTTTCGCTGGCATTGACTGTGTAATTAAAACATAAAAGAAAATTTTATTAAGTATTCTGTGAGTTTACAATATCTACCGGAATGAGAAAGGAAAGGGTGTCTCTTTTTCAAAGGTAAAGACAATCAGGTGCAGATGTGTAAAAGACTCAAAGTGAGATAAAGAGACATGGTTACTATTTGAGTTGTCAAATGCATTTCCTCATATCCAAACCTAAGTAAGAAATAAAATAAATATAACAAGTCACAATAGTGCAACCTAAAGAAGTGAACATTATACAAAAATGTTGTAAAATCTAATTATGTGTTATTTGTATCATTAAAATACCTTAACAGTCATATAATACTAACAAAGATGAAAAGATTCTGTATTTTTCATTACCTGAAACAAACTGCACAGGTCTCTCAGAGGTCATTTATTAGTGGGTAAAATTGCTGCTTCAGTGACTCTACATAGAAGCTTCCTTGACTCAGATACCCAGCTGGTACTAAAGAAATCTCTTTGATTTGGTAATTAAAGAATTAATTGCTGCATAGTTGGTTTACAGAAGGAACTATTCCAAATGCAAGTACAGCATCAACTGTAATGTACTGTTGCCCAATTTTAAAAAAGATTACACATGGCATTTCCCAACAGACACTATGATACAATGAATTCAGTGATTCTTGATTAAGATACCTAAAATGGTGAAAATGAAAAAAAAATGTGAATATTATTTTATTCTTTTTCAACATGGTTTAGGGAGGTTGTTTATCAGTGAAGAATATTCTGCTCTTACAAGGGACCTGAGTCTAGTTCCCAGCACCCAAGTCAAACACAGCCATCTGTAATGAGAGCTCCAGGGGCTCTAGCTTCCAAGCTGCCCATGTTTATTTACATACACCACACTTCACATACATGCAATTAAACATGAATGAGTGTTTTAAAATGTTATATTGGTACTAAACCTTTCAGTTTGGTAATTGAATTATGTTAACTTGGCTGAAATAGCTTCATGTTATAAGGAAGCTTATAAAAATGAGTGTAGGGAAAAGAGGTGCTTAGGACTCAGCAGTCATGACATCTGCCCAGAGAAGATCGGGCTTTGCTTGCTAGCTGGTTGCAGGTTTGACTTGCTGTGTGCTATCAGAATGAAGCACAGAAAAAATAAAATCAGACATCTGGGCCTCTGTGCAGGGGACATACCTTGGGATGCATTATGCTTATACAGTGTATGTGAAAACAGAAGGGAGAAATTTGAAAGCTCACATCTCTCTCATCTCATGAAGCAAGTAAGAAAATTAAGAAGAAAATGGAAAGCCACCCCCAGGCACTTCACACTGAGCATCTTTGATCCAGTCAGCAGGTGGACCAGCATCCTGAAATGTGTCAGGCTCCTTGGTGTCATTATTTCTCCACTTACAGGATTGACTCTACCCATGACATTTACTATAGGTACATGATACGTGTCAATTTTCATTGCATTATAATTTGCACAACTTACGTAGAAACTCAATTCTGGATATATGTAAAATATGACTGTGTTAGATTATAAAAAAGAAGGCTCCTTGCTGTGACAGGACTTTACTAGAACCTGCGGGCTAGAATTTGATAGATCATTTTCTTCTTCAGTTAATGTGAAATATGTGGTTACATTTATGTGACATAGTGTGGCTGTTTGAGACATGTGTGATATATAATGGTCAAATCAGGATAATTTGCCATGTCTTTGATTCAGTAATATTTTATTAAACTCTTACTGATTCCATATAAAATATGTATAATTGTTTCTTTCCAACATGTACCCTTCTATGCTTATTTCTCCAAGTTTTTTTAAAAGAATTGATAAACTAGAATTTCTTCATTTTTACATTGATTCAGAATACAGAAAGATACCCAAAGTGTTTGATGGGAATAAACCCATGGAGCCCAGGTCATCCATTGTTGCTAAGCATGTTTGCTAGCTAGCACAACTCTTTCAGGACACAATCACCAGAAAAGACTTGGCACGCATTGCTTTGAATTAAAAGAAAAATCTTTTGATTTAAGTTTGTTCACAAATTTAGTTACATCAAACATCCTGCATTCTCACACAAGATTAAGATAAAACAGCCTTCATCTTTCATTAGGTTGCCATCAACCACTGGTTTGCAGAGAATTATTTGGCTCTATTGCTTCTTCAAATTAACTACGTTCTTTAGGCCTTGATGTTCTTAGCTTTATATTACTTATTAGTATTTGGGGTGTTAAGAGTAAGTGTACCATGACCCAAAGGACATCAGAGGATAGCCTAAGAGAGTCTGTTTTCTCTCCTTGCATGGCGTTCCAAAGATGGAGCTCGGGATGTCAGGGTGGGAGGCAAGAAGCTTTTCCTTTTGAGTTAACTTGCTAGCTCTAGATGTTGGTTTTTAAGCATGCAAATTTATTATTTTATAAATCAGTTTCTTATAGAAAGTTTCTGTAGCACCATGTATTTCAAAAGCATTGTATCATTTATTGTAAATAATCCTTAATACCTATCTTGAATTTTACTTGAGATTACAGGTTTTTGACAAATATTTGCATGTTATTGTCTATTATGTATGTTTATCTCATTTTCTATTCTTTAAAGTCATCTTAATCTATTGATTTCTCTAGTATTTTCATGCATTGTGTCCATGTGCACACATGCATTTGTGTGTATGTGTACTCATATATGCAGTTGTGTATATGTGTACTCATATATGCATTTGTGCGTATGTGTACTCATATATGCATTTGTGTGTATGTGTACTCATATATGCATTTGTGTGTATGTGTACTCATATATGCATTTGTGGAGGCTAAAGGTGAAAAGTCCATATCTACATCTGTCAATATCCACTTTATGGTTTTCTCAACAAGGCATCCCACAGAACGTGGCACTCACCTATTGATCAGCAAATATGTAGGCTGCTCCTTTCTCTGACCCCCTCTGCTGCCATTGCAAACATGTACCAGCACTCCAGGCTGTGTGCTTGTGTGCTGCGATCAGAATGCATGTCCTCATACTTGTTGGCAATCCACTTTACCCATTGATCCACCTCCCTGTTCCCACTCATAAATTTCTTGGCTCTGCATTATTATGAATTTCTTGATTTCACTTTGTCATTTAAAAAATGATTCAGTGCCTTAGACTTCCCACAGGGCAGGGCACCCTGACATCTCTTAGGACTGGAGATGGAGGGGAGAGGGGGAGTGGGGAGAGGAGGAGGGAAATGGGAGGAAGGGAGGTGGAAATTTTTAAAAAATCAATAAATAAAAATGATCCAATGTGCTTCCTAGCCAGTTACTGATCACACTAGGTGAGTTAATCCTCTCACCGGCATGCAATGTATGTACTTAATTCTTTAAGAGACTGCACTCCTAAGACTCTCCTCACCTGACTGATTCTTTTGAAATTCCTGTGATTATCCAGGATTGCTGCTAGTCTGAGCTCTTATATCATCCCTCTCTTTTCCTCCCAAACCCATCCCTTTGCTTTTGCAAGGGACCCTCAGTAAGTTGTCTTGCTGATTCTGTGATTCCTGCAAGCATTCACTTTCTTCTGCCTTTCACCATTGTAGGATGCCATGCCTACTCTTGCCATGGCTGTGGTCTGCGTTCTTAATCCTCTTTCTGTCAACATCTTCCCCCACTCTCATTTATATACCTACTGCCAGGAAACCTGTCTGGAAACTGAAAGCTTCCAGAAGTGTAGATATTTACATCTTATCATTTTCACTAAGCTTTTCAATACTGGTAAAGTAAAATCTCTTCTTTAGTAGATAAGCAGCAAGATATATCTTATAAATCATTATCTCCCTACCTGGTCATTTAGGTAAATGTTTTCTAGAAGGAATTTGTGCCCAAAGGGCACAAGAGCAGGTCTACAGTAGGTTCATTTATTACTTCGCGAAAGTAGTTTAGATCATGGACTCTGCTAATGAATGACATCACATTACCAATTTGTGAGAGGCATCAATCTTCACCAGGGAAAGAGAAGCAATCACACTTGACAGATCCCATGAACTCTTCCGAAGTCATGAGGAGCATAAGATACTTGCCTTCTCCAACAAATGAAGTCAGGTTGRCAAATCTACTCACCATATAATAATTACTATGTCAAGGTTGAACACACGTGTTCGGCAAGTAAAACTCCCCCAGAGTAAAAAGAATCAGTTTCTAAGCCTGATGTAATCAGTTTGACTGTCAGTCCACACAACTGGTCATGTGTTACTCTGAGCTCTGCCCCATGATTTGAAAACAGCTGTCAACCAAGAACAAGGGGAAATTCGTTTCTTTCACATATAACATACAGGTGAATGTGTGATCACACTGGAGCCACACTGCAGTTAATTCGGCGAAGTACCAAGTTTTACATGAGCAATTTTTTTCTTTCACTTTTTGTTTCTTCACTGAGTACTAGACTTCAAGTTTAAAAATGTCATTTCTCTACTTTGAAATCTTGTGGGTTTTTTCATCTTTTTTTTTCTGTTGCCATATCCTTTGGATATCGGAAATAGGCACATTTGTTTAATGCTCCCTTAGTGGGCTTGTTTGAGCAGCAGTATGAACAGTTTCTCAGCATATAGACAATTAGAAGGAGGATCAGTTGGCTGTGCTGTTGAGGGAAAAATGAATGCTTTAGACTTGAGCATAAACACACTGGATACATGTGAAGGTGTAAACCTTCTGATTTGCATACTGAGCATTTTATGGCACATTGGCTTACAAATGTATGGAGTTTTTCAAAACAATTACCAATGATCATCACAAAAATGTCAGAAATCCTGGTGACCTTTCATTCTTCAGTTAGCCAAAGGTTTGCTTTTCCTTTCATGTTTGTAGACAGTTTAATTTGATGCAATTTATTATGTACAGATAACTTTGATTGAAAAGTTTCTCTCAGTGCCACTCCACATATATAGATTTTTGTCCAGATAGGAGAGAGGTAAAAATGAACTCTAGGACTCAAAATGATGACTGTTGAAGAGTCAGTTCACTGCTGAAGAGTGAGATCAGCACGCTTTCAATGTATATATATTTCCCATATACCTTTTTTCAAATTGAAAAATGCAAAGCAGAAACAGTGGTGCTGACTTTATACCAAATTCTCATCATAATTTCTAGTATTTTTCTATTACTTTTGGACACCTTGCATTCTTCTTTATAAGCTATGCATTTTGTTTTGTTCCAACTTTATTTATATCATCTTGCACTAAGTCAAGGCAGATACATATTGCTAGCAAATAATTCCCCATTTGTCGTTTTTATGCCACCGTTTACCTAATCAAAGACTTATCTAATGTTTATGGAAATATTTTATTTATTATTATTCTGTATGTATGATGAGTGTACATGTGGAGAGCTGTTTTTAAAGACAAGGCATAACGTTTCTCTTCCAGCACCATGGATTCTGGGATGTGAATTTGAGTCCTCAAGCATGCACGATAAGTGCTTTGATATGATGAATCTTCTTGTCACAACCATTATATTGTTTTCTGATTGCTATTATTACAAAGCTCTGATGAGCATCCCTGTAATCCAGTTTTACCACATATCTGTGCATTTCCTTGATACAAATGTTATGTGGGTCATGTTGATTGTTAAGTATTTTCTGGACTGACAAACCTCTCTACCGACACAATAATCTCAATCAGACCAAATCAGACCAAGTTAGAAGATGCCCAGGTTTTATGGATGCCAACGCTCCCGGGTGGCCCCTGGGAAAACACAGAGGGGAGGAAAGGAGAACTGGAAAGACCACCTGAGAGGGGAAAGGGGAGACTAAGTGTTCATTCTCTGGGGAGCAGTTTAAATAGCCTGTGGGAGTGGTCTTGACCTTCACTGAGGAGGGGTCAACTTTTGGCAAGCATTTTTGGAGGTGGAGCTTGAAATGAGACAACTCCCAGGGGAGGGAGCTTTGACATGGAACTTTCCACCAAACATTTCAAAATGGATGCCAGGGAGCTGTGGTGAAGCCTCCAGTCAAACATTTCAGACATTTTTTGAATAAGGATGTTAGGGGGTGATGTTAGGTGGATGTTTAACCAAACATTGATGTCTTTATTTTTATTTTTAAAATTTTATTTATTTTTATGTATCATTTATCTGTCTGTCTGTCTGTCTGTCTATTTTACACTTTTCCCTCCATCTTCTTCCAGTTCCTTCTCCCTACATTCCCTTTGTTTCCAGTCCCCCAATCCACTCTTCCTTAATTTCTGTTTAGGAGAGGACATGTCTCTCAGGAGTATCAACTAACATGGCCTATCAAGTTGCAGTAAAACTAAGCACCTCCCCACATATTGAGGCAGGGCAAGGATACTCAGTATGGGGAGTAGGGTTCCAAAAGCCTGCTGTTTTTAAGTCAGAGTTTAGGATAAAATTAAATGCATGATGACTTTGAGTAATTTTACCATGAAGAATTTATTAATATTGAGTAGTTGATCACCTTTATATTTCTAATTCAAATTCTGTATGACACATTATCAAAATACTAATACTTTCCCTTTTTGTGACAAATCTAAACTTTTGGAGAAAAAGAACAGGTTTTAAAAGTTAATAATAAAGAGGGGGAAGTGATCTGTAGAAATTAATAATAGAGAAGATGGATTACTGATGTTTTCAATGTTTCCAAACAGAGTGGCAGATAAATTTACCAGTTGCTCTTGGTTAGGCAGCTCAATGAATCTGAATGTTCTCAAGTTGGTTTTGAAGGTGATTTTAATGACCCCAATCTTTTGTTTTTATTTTGAAACAATCTTTTCTCATTTCACATACCAATCACAGTTCCCACTCTCTCTCCTCCTCCCATTTCCTCTACCTTCCTCCCTTCACACCATTTATCCACTCTTCAAGGAGGGTAAGGCTTTCCATGGAAAGTCAGCAAAGACTGACACATTACATTGAGGCAGGACCAAGGCACTGCCTGCTATATTTAGGCTGAGCAAAGTATCCCTGCAAAGAGAATGGACTCCCAAACACAGTTCAAGTATTAAGGATAAATCCTGGTCCAACTGTCAACTGCCCCACATTCTATATAAGACGCACAACTGTCACCTACAGTTGGTCCTATGCAGGTTCCTTCCTGTCAGTTCAGAGTCAGTCAGCTCCCACTAGCTCAGGTCAGCTGTTTCTCTTCATGATCTGGATCCCTTTGATCATATCATTGTTCCTCCCTATTTTCACCTTGACTCTGGGAGCTCAGCCCAGTGCTTAGCTATGGATCTCTGCATCTGCTTCCATCACTTGATGTATTAATGTTCTATGATGACAATTAAAGTAGTCATCAATCTGATTACAGGCTAAGGCCACTTCAGGCACCCTCTTCACTATTAGAGTCTTAGCTAGGGTCATCCTTGTGGATTTCCGGGAATTTCCCTAGTGCCAAGTTTCTTGCTAGCCATATAATGTCTCCCTCAATCAAGATATCTCTTTTCTTTCTCTCCTTTTCTGTCCTTTCCCCATCCAATCACTCAGTTCCTTCAAGTTCTCCTCTCCCATCCCCTTTTGTCCTGCTCCTCCCCTCTCCCCTCCTCTGCCTCACCAAGCTCTCAATTTTCTCAGATTTTGTCTATTTCCCCTTCTCAGGGGGGTCCATGTATGTCTCTCTTAGGATTCTCTTTGTTACCTAGCTTCTCTGGGGTCATGGTTATCTAACACTATAGGCTTGTTATCCTTTGAATCCAATATCCACTTATGAGTGAGTACATACTATATTTGTCTTTCTGAGTCTGGCTTACCTCACTCAAGATTTTTTTCTAGTTCCATCTATTTGTCTGCGAATTTCAAGATTTCATTGTTTTTTTTCTGCTGAGTAATATTCCATTGTGTAAATGCACCAGTTTTTTTTAAATATTAATTCTTTGGTAGAGGGGTATCTAGATTGTTTGCAGGTTCTGTCTTTTATTAATAATGCTGCTATAAACATAGTTGTGCAAATGTCCTTGTGTTATGAGTGTATATCCTTTGGTTATATGCCCAGTAGTCATATTTCTGGGTCTTAAGGCAGATTGATTCCCAATTTTCTAAGAAATCACCTGAGAAGACAAAGGACACAGTCAATAAGACGAAATGACAGCCTACAGAATGGGAAACGATCTTCACCAACCCCACATTAGACAGTAGACAGATCTCCAAAATATATAAGGAACTTAAGAAACTAGGTATCAAAATACCAGAAAATATAATTAAAAATATGGGGCACAGATATAAACAGAAAATTCTCAACAGAAGAATCTTAAATCGTCCGAAAGACAATTAAGGAAATGCTTAACATCCTTAGCAATCAGGGAAATGCAAATCGAATTGACTCAGATCAAAAACATTTATAATATCTATGTTGGAGAGGATGGCGAGTAAGGGGAACACTCCGATTGCTGATATAAGTGCAAACTTAAACAGCTGCTGTGGAAATTAGTATGGTGATTTCTCAGAATGACCCCAATATTAGTATAGGAAATTCCATCAGAATTCTGTCCACAACCATCCTTAAAACTCTTGAAATTTGTAGGATGATTCTAGGAGGTGAAATCAGCCTAGTGTTTGTGCCTTCATCCTAGAAATATCAACCCAAATACTTAGTCAACAGCTGTTGCCTTAAACAGAAAAACACATGTTCTACATATATTTTAACTCTAGTAATTCCCCTCCACACACCTTGATTTGATTCATTTCTGCTTCTGTAAAACATCAGATCTACATAGTAAGGTAAAAAAAAATACAAGATATCTTGAGTAAATTGGGATTGTGGGGATCACAGGAGAGGGTAGCAGAAGAGTGGGGGAATATGGAGGGGAGTGAAGAAAAATGTATAGCTCAATAAAAACAATAAAAAAGGAAAAAGACAAATGAACAAAAAGAAAAAAAATAAATAAATATAAAAAAAGGCATCAGATCTGAGATAGCTCAGTGTAGTTTAGAGCACATAATACTCCTACAGAATTCAATCCCCAGTGTCTAGGACAGGATTCAGACTTGTCTGTAACTTTATCTCCAGGAAGTCCCATCATGTGGCTACCTCAGCCATCTGAATTCACTGTACATATCCATACACATACACACTTGTGTGCATGTTTAGGTGTATACACACACACTCCTAATTAAGGAAAAATAAGAATACAGTTATTTCTTTTAACCTTAAATTAAATGTACTAAGCAAATAGCAAATGTGTCAGGGGAATTTCTAGTTAATTTATTTCACTGGAGTCAGCCTTTATGCAGCATTTTCTGTGCACTAGGAACTGAGCATTTTCTGTTGGGGTGAAGTCATAACATACTGAGTCATACAAGATTTCCTGCTTAAAAAGTGTATCATTAACATGCTGTTTCAAAAGATTGGGAGTCCTGGGTTTGACAAGGATCAACTTTTTATAGAAAAATTTAAAAAACAAAATGAACTAACTAAAATAATGGATGGCGTAAGTGATTACAAGTGAATGTACTAATGGCCTTAATGATTGTAGTTCTGTGAACCTTAGTATTTAGGCAAACCTCACTCCATAGCGGAATCAGATTCATCTGTGGGTTGAGATATTGATCAGAGGATTGATTTCCTGTCTGCTCTCAAGAAAGGCACTTATAGCTGTCAGCTACTGCTCCTGAAAACGCGGGCTGGATGTGCTCATGATACTGTTTTGACAAGTTAGTGGTAAAATGTCAAAACTGTCTCAAACCAACATTTTCTAATAATGTCCCTTTCAAGTATTGTTAACAGAAATACCAATTTGTGCTCACATTTTAGAATCTGCTAATTTATTCCTATTCTTCTATGATACTATCATTTTACAATTGGTGGGTAGAATTTTACCCACAAAAATTCAATAAGAAATATATTCAAGGAAAATATTTAAGATAGTACTTTAATTTTTTCTAAGAAAAGTAACTAATGGAAAACCAAGATGGCTTAGTAGACAAAGGGACTTGCCACCAAGCCTAAGAAACTGACTTCAGTTCTCCAAACCCACATAGTAGGAGACAAGCAATTTCTGCTAGCTTTCCTCTGACTTTTATTCCTATTTTATGGCACACACACACACACACACACACACACACACACACCTACGCTTGTCTTGATGCTGTAATTTATGACTAAATATCTTACATAATGTTATGTAATTAACTAAAATGGAAGAAAGGAATATTTTCATAGGGCTTTCACTGAGCTAACACACACTGTTTATGCCACTCCTGACATTCCCTAAATAGAGAAAGAACACACAAGGGGGAATCAGTTACAGCTACTGGCCAAGATTCAGTGAATTAGTTCATGAGACCATAAGAAGTAGAAAGTACTTGTCAGGAAATCTGTCTCTGCAACAGGTAGAAATCACTGAAGCTGAGAACGTGGGGTGCTGATGACTGGTTTTGTCAACTTGTCACTAATCTAGACATAGTTGGGAGGAGAGAAGTCCAGCTGAGAGAACAACTCCATCAGATTGTCTGTAGAAAAGGCCATTTTCTTGATTGATGATGTTGTAGGGTCCAGTCAATATTAGGTCTCCAGTGCTACACGAAAGCACGCTGAGTATGGCAGGGGAGCAAGCCAATAAGCAACTCTCCTCTATGACCTCTGCTTCAGTCTCTGCCTTGAAGTTCCTCAGTGATGAACTGTGATCTGGGACTGTAAACAAAACAACCCCTTTCTTCCCCAACTGGCTTTTGTCTGTCAGAGAGTTTACCACAACAACAGAAAGGAAAATAGGACAGGTGAGTTTCTGAATGATTGATAGATTGTCCCAGCATTGCATGTAGCTGCAAAGGATGCATTTTACACTGATAGTGTGTTAAATGGCTCATGTGGAGCAAAAATCCTCAGAAAGTTGACAGCACTGGGTGTATGAAGATGTCATAGACTTGAATTCAGAACTGGGAATTCATATGACCAGAAAATAAAATGAGTGGGTGTGTATGCATGTGAATGTGCATTTGTGTGTGTGTGTGTGTGTGTGTGAAACCCAGACAGAGACAGAGAAGAGTTAAATCATCAAACAGAATTCTCTACACTCAGTGGGCCTTAGCAATGTTTAGTGTTCAACGTTGCATAAGAAGCATAGATCACTAAGACACTAAGTTTGGCTATCTCTTCACCACCTACCTCATTAAATAACCTTGACTTCTAGACAATAGTCAGAAATATATTAACAATTTTGATATGCTACTTTGTTTTCTGAGAAAAAGTAAACAACTCATCAGTCTTTCTTTTATTTTGCATAAAAATTTAATCATCTTCAGTTTTTCCTTCAACCTCTTTTCTTAACCCATCTGGTGATGCTACAGAATCAGCAAGATCCAAGCTCTGCATTCTTTTAAATTTTACTTTTCTGCTTAAAAAAGGGACACATCTTGAAAACTAGATTTCTTCCAAACTGAAGTTTTCTTATGGAAAACGTGAAAACGTTTTAAATTGATGACAATTTCAGTGATAGCTGTGTGAACCACTTAAAACAATGAGAAAATCATTAGCTTGAAAGTGTGTTGAAGCTATAATGCAGTAAAACGTTTATAAAGCAGGTTAATGTGAATGCACACTGTAGCACTTGCAGACATACTAATACCGACACAATAAGTAGAGAGTTAAATAAAATACCATATTATTCTTTCTGCTAATTTGTAGATACTGATATTGTTGACAAGTAGACCAGGGTTTAACATGTTGAACACCATGAATCAAATTCAATGCACTGCTTGCTCATTAATCCAAGACTTCTTTTTCTACAGATAAACTCAGATTTCCATTTTTCTATTGTAAGTGGTTGAAAATTTACAGAAGGAAAAATAATACTTTGTAATCCACATCAACTGTATGAAATTAATACTTTACTGTTACCTATGAAATGTTAGAAGACATTAGATGCTTGGTCATCTAAGTACAGTATCTGCTTACTTTTGATCTTATCACCGTGTTCAGCAGCATAAACAGGTGTATGTCTGGGAAATCCTACAACACTAATAATTTGATCTTTTATGAAAAATTGCTGACTTTTGTTTTAGGACATTTTTGTAATATTTTCTGATTCTTCTTTCATGTTTGTAGCTGGAGATGTTGCTTTCATGTCCTGACAGCATGGTCCCAAATAATCACATAGAAATTTATATTAATTATAAATTGTTTGGCTTGTTAGCTTAGGCTTATTATTGACTAACTCTTACAACTTAAATAAATCCATTTCTGTTATTCTATATTTTACCATGAGGCTCATGGCTTGTTACCTCATATCTTGTTTCCTTGGTCATTGCTGTCATTTCCCAGAGTCCACCTTCTTTTCCCCTGTATCTTTGCTTGGATTTCCAACCTGGCTCTATTCTGTCTGGCTATTAGCCAAATCAACTTTTTTGTTAACCAATGGTAATAAAACATATTTACAGCATACAGAGGGGCATCCCATATCACATGTTTTTATATTTTATGAATGAAATTGAATTGTTTCAGATTTTAAGTTTCTATTTTATTTGTGTCTCTGAGTGCATTCACATCATATGAATGTAGGTCATGTGTAGACTTTTAAGAGGGCATCAGATTACCTGGAAATGGAGCCACATGAGTGTAGGTCATGTATAGATTCATAGAGGGTATCAGATCACCTGGAAATGGAGCCACAGGCAACTACGATTCCCTGACATGACATGTTTCCTGGGAACAGAATCCAGGTCTCCTGGAAGACCAGAATGCACACTTCACTGCTAAGCCCTCTTTTCAGGTCCTGGATTGATTTTAATAAAATTAAATTACCCAGGGACTGGAGAGATGGCTCAGCAGCAAAGAGCACTTGATGTTCTTGCAGAGGACCCACGTTTCTTTCACAGCTCTCACAGTCTGTCCCACAACAATATGTAAGTCCAGTTCCAGGTCTCCTGTGTCCTCTTTCGGTTTCTGTGGGTATTTCATGGACACAGGGCACAGATTTAAATGCAGACAAACCCTCATGCAAATAAAAAATGTATTCTAGTCTTTCAAAAATTATTCACTAATAATTATAATAAATCAAATTAAAGAAGTAAAGAATCATTGTATTCTGCTGAGTTTTTTTTTAAATTGGTTAAAGAATGATTGTCACTATTCACTCAAAATAAATCTAAGACATTTTATTTTGATTGTTTATTTTAGGTTAATTCAAAAAAGGGTAGTTGTGATTTTTAAAGGTGCATTTCTACTTTCTATTACTGGGTATTTCATTGATTGTTTAGTTTCTGAGTTTGGGGTGCTCAATTAAAATTTCTGTTAATAGCAGTGTTTGGCATGGGCTTAAGGTCAAGTAGTTCAAAGGCCTAAAGATTATTATGTGTGGCTTGTAGCCAGAAAACCTCTCTAACTGAAGCTCCTAGGAGGTTAATCTGCCCAACCTTTCAGACATCAAATGGTTTTCTGCAGTCCTAATTATAGGCTCCCTTAGAAAGAGCTTCCTATTGAGAACACGCTGAAATGGTCTAAAAATTTTATTCTGTTCTGGAGTTAAAGACAGTGGATTATGGATTGAATGTTGATACCTGTAGATCCTCTCAAACCCATGCTTTATTAAGCAGGAAATGAACATGAGTGTGTGCATGTTAGTGTGGTATGTTCCCGTGTATGTGTACGTGTGCGTGTACATGAGTGAATGTCTATATGTATGTGTATTTGTGTGCAAGATTTTGTATATATATATATATGCTAACATCACAATTGTTACTATTCTAACACAGAAGAGCATTACAATGTGTGTAAGTGTTTGTATGTATGAGGTATATGTGTCTGTGTCTTTCCTCTATGTAAGACATCAGCTCTCTACAACCCCATGCAGACAAAGTATTAGAACATTGTTTCTCAGCATTCCTAATGCTGCTTGAGATCCTTTAGTACAGTTCTTCATGTTGTGGTGATTCTCAAACATAATATTACTTTTGTCGCTACTTTATAACTGTAATTTTGTTACTATTATGAATTGTAATGCCAATATCTCTGTTTTCCATTGGTCTTAAGCAAGACCTGTGAAAAACTCATTCTTCAACCCCCAAAGGGATCATTATCCACAGGTTGAAAACTGCTCTTCTATGTTAGAATAGTAACAATTGTGATGTTAGCATTGTCTGTGCTAAATCACATGTAGTGTAAAGAAAACCCTTGCATTTGCAGGATTCATATACTTCTCAGCTTGGAATATTTATGTTTGTGAATGAGAATAGTGAAATATTCAATAGGTATGAGTTCAATATACCAAGATCATATCAGCCAAAAAGGTGAACAATTGCATGAAATAATATACATCGAACTCCCCAATGAGTCATTTCATAAGTTCTTCATTCCTTTCTCTTGTCCTGCTTAGTAGATGTGTATCTTTCTCTATGCCTTTTAGCAATATTGAAAGTTTCTGTCATGAATGCATGAGTTCATGTTGTTTATTTTAGGGGTGGCTATTACAAATTGGATTCTAAGTATTTAGTAATAGATCATCATGGAACTTCCCTCAAGGAATCTAACAGATAGGGTAATTCATCACTAGTTACAGGGTTTTATTGAAGAAATTTCCCTTACTGGAGTTTCCAATCTCTTCCTTATATTTTATTAATGCAGGTTAGTCAGTTATAAACTTATATAAAAATACACAAATTTAAATAATTCATTTTTTAAAAAAATCATTTGTGAATTATTTTCAAATATGACTAATTTTTAATTTTTTTAGAAATAGTCTTATTTTAAGTGAAACTTACTAAGAATATTCCAGTTACAAAACATCAACTTTCCAGAGAAGATAACAATATAAAAATGAAACAAATGCATTCATTTTTCAATAAGTCCTCTAAGTCTTCATAAATGACATGTGAGAAAAAAACAGGGTGAAAACTTACCCATTCTAATAATCAACCTTATCTAACTAGTTGGGTCAGAATAAAAAAAAAAAACATGTGAAAGTAGAAGGGGCCATTGAGAAGCAGAAGTGGGTGAGCAGGGGTAGGTGGTGGACATGAGATGAAAATGGGAGCTGCAGAGATGGCTAAGAAGGAAGAACGCATACTGTTTCTGCTCAGGACCATGACTTGGTGCCTCAAGACTGCCTAAGTCTACAGTTATAGGGAATCCAACACTTATAAATATGCATGAAATGTCATTATGAAACCCGTTATCATATATAATTGTTGTATAAACAATAAAACATTTTAAAAATAAAAGGAGCTATTCTTACTTGTGTCCTCATTGTGGGGTAGGTTTTATTTATATTTTTTGAGAATCTCATACATTACACAATGTAATTTGATTATATCTACACTCCATTCTTCTCTTCCAACTCTTCTTCCATTCCTCCATCATTTCCCTCCATACCCCACAAGACTCAGGAAGTGTAATAGAAAAGCAGTGGAAATTTTAAAAACCAGAATTTGAGAAAGAAAACTGTGAAACAGTTTCCTTTAGATACCTCAGGGCTAATACCTCAGAGCATTCAGTGGCTATGATTTCAGCCCGGGACCATTACATGGAACTATAGCCTGCATTCCAGTGGATGGGCAGGTGACCCAATGGTCACCTCCTCTTGCTTATTCTGCCTCTAGTTGGAATAAAAGAACCATTCCATATTTGAGCAGAAGAAGGTTCAAGGTGCAGATAAATGGTCATAGTAAAAAAAGTAGTATCTGTTTTTTAATATAGTTTTATTAAATGTGAACATTTCATATAATAAATTTTGATCAGATTCAATACCCGCTAGCTCCTTCCAGGTCCAATCATCTCCCACTCACTTTCTTAAAGACCAAATTTTGTGTCCTCATTTTTTCCAATACTATGGGGTTCTATTTGTGTTTTTCATATAATTTTGGACAACTGACCATCCACTGGAGTGTGGTTGACATATCAGAGGTCACACCCTTATGGAACAATAACTCCAGCTCATTCATCAGCAATAAATTGCCTTTGGGTCCTCAGCTGGAAGTGTTGCATCAAGCCCACCTGTTGTTTTTAACTAATTCTCTGTCATTCTTTTACCACTAAACACTTGTGAGTCAGATGTTGGGGTGAATATCTGCTAGCTCAGAAAAGCCAAGAAACAATCAGCTGACCTTCTTTTGGGGCAGAAACCCAGCAAGAGTGCGTCTCTCTAGCCATCACAAAACAAAAATGTTTGAAACAAAACTAGTCCCTCCCTACTTTTTCCTGTGTATCTCTCTATTCATATTCCTGGCTCCTCCATACTCTATGATAATTGCTGGCTTGGCCCCTTATTACATGGTTGATTTTATTAACAGTTTTGAGATTTTACATTGCTGTAAAATATTCTGTAATACCCACATATTCTCCATATGTTTGAATTTTGTCTGTTGTGAGCCTGCAAAGGTTTGGGAATACTGCCACAAACCCTTTTGGACATGTAGTTTGTCCAGGTTCCACCAAGGAGTTGATGCCCCCATGCCACTTTTTTTTTTCTTTCTAGTTGTAAGAGAGCAAGGAATGAAAGAGGCAACAGAATATTTTAAAGTAAGCATAGATACATGAATAAAAGGCAATTAGAAACTAAATAAATACTCCATGTTGTGGAAATATGGTGTCTAGTTCTGTTGTAGAATATTATTTTAAGATGTGTTATATTTGTTTATGCTGTGGAACATCTGTTTTAATGATGCAAACACATGCTGCATTCTTTTATAATGCTTTTGTTTAACTCTGTGAAGCTACATTACTTAGCCTGTCTAAAACACCTGATGGTAAAATGAAGAGCTAAACAGCCAACAGCAAGGTAGGAGAAAGGGTAGGCAGAGCTGGCAGGTAGAAAGAATACATAGGAGGTAAAAATCTGGGAGGAAAAAAGAAGGAGCAAGTTAGAAGAAGGCAAGGACATCAAGGGCTATCCACCCAGCTACACAGCAAGCCACGGAAAAGGAAAGAAAGGGATGCAGAAACAGAGAAAGATAAAAGCCCAGAGGCAAATGACAGGCAGGATAATTTAAGATAAGCAAAGTCAGTCTGTGAGGTCGCTGGCCAGCAAGGGGCCCTGATCCTGTACCAGAAGATCCATCTGTGGGGTGAGTGTGTTCCTGACTTGCGAAAAGGAGCACAGACATTTCTCAACACCCTAAACTTCCTGCTCATTCTGCAGGGGCCCCTATCCCCAGCTACTGCCCCTCTCTTCCTACCCCATCCCAGCTTGCATTCAGGNGGGGTGAGTGTGTTCCTGACTTGCGAAAAGGAGCACAGACATTTCTCAACACCCTAAACTTCCTGCTCATTCTGCAGGGGCCCCTATCCCCAGCTACTGCCCCTCTCTTCCTACCCCATCCCAGCTTGCATTCAGGCACCCCCTCCCTTCCCTTCTTTGGGGCCATAGATCCCCTAGCTCAGCCTATTTGGGCACTGGGACAGGTGGTGAGTGCAAATGGGCAGGAGTTCCTTTGTTTCAAAAGCCTGCAGGCAACAAGGTAGGCCTTTAGTCTGCAAGGTCACTGGCCAGCAAGGGACCCTGATCCTGTATCAGAAGATCCATCAGAGGGATAAGTGTGATTCTGACCCATTCCAGACGCCCTGGAAACAGAGTACAGACATTCCTCAACCCTCTAAACTTCCTGCTCATTCTGCAGGGGCCCCTAACCATGGCTACTGCCCCTCTCTTCCTACCCCATCACAGCTTGCATTCAAGCACCCACTCCCTTCCCTTCTTCAGGACCATAGATCCCCCAGCTCAGCCTATTTGGGCACAGGGACAGGGTGGTGAGTGCAACTGGGCTGGAGCTCCTTTGTTTCAATAGCCTGCCTGCAGCAAGGCAGGCATTTTGTCTACAAGGTACCTGGCCAGAAAGGGGCCCTGATCCTGTACCAGAAAACCCATCTGAGAGCATTTGTAGGAAGAGATGGGCAGGCACCAATTTAAGAATTCTTCAAACAATCTGAGAAACAACATAACACCAGAACCCAGCGAACCTACAACAGGAAGACGTGAACACCCTAAACCAGAAGATGTAGGAAAAAATTGACATTATGAAAGCGATAGAAGCCCTTAAAGAGGATATGAAAAA
>LOJH01006308.1:11506-24938 GCA_001685095.1 Ellobius talpinus
GAGAGAGAGAGAGAGAGAGAGAGAGAGAGAGAGAGAGAGAGAGAGATTAACATATGAAAGAAGCCAGTAGGTGGAAAGAGACCATTCTCACCAGGCTGTCTGGTAGGGCAAGTGGGAGAAAAGGCTGCGGTGCACACATTAGGAAGGTGGGAACTGAACGAAAGTTCCTGGGAGTCACAACACTGTGTCCCAGAGTAGAAACTAAAACAAGGTGCATCACCACCAACATGTGACCAGAAGCCAGTTTTCAGAGGAATACTGGAAGCCCTCCTTAGTCTTTGACCTCCTGGCAAACAGAGTATGTGTGCAACAAGTATGTGTGCGAACAAGAAATGCAAATTGGAGGGGGGGACTATAAAAGACCAGAGCGCAGGTGACCAGATGCTCTGGGCTCTTCCCTCTGCTCACTAGCCCACACCCATTCGTGGGAGTTCCTTTTCCGTCCTTATTAAGCTGTCTACTTCTATCCCATGCCTGACTGAAGGAATGACTTTCTCTCCGTCTTTCCTCACTATGGCTGCCAGGATTTTCATCATACCTGTTCTATGGTTTTCTCCTAAACTCTAATAAACTCCTCCTCCAGTTTTCGTTCGTCTCTATTTCTAAATTCTTTTATCACCGGGACTAATAAACCACCTCCTCCCCCAAACCTTTCCCAACTCAACGCCCACTTCCGATCACAAGTGCTTTTCCTCTTTAGTAATTTGTCTCTATTTCGACCATTTGCCATAATCTGTCAGTCCATGTCTCTATTCTTTTTGACACAGGAACCCGAAGACTGTAGTGGGTACTCTCCAGTCTCTCTCGCACACCGTGGGAAGGTGAGGTGGGAGCATGGGTTACACCAGAGGCCACCACAGTGAGACCAAGATAGACGGGAGGGTGTTGAGAGTATTGTTGATAACTCTGAAGAAAGTATTCCCAGAGGTTTTTCTTGGGAAAAGACCTTTAGAAGGCAGAGAAATGATATTTCTGGCGCGCGCGCGCGCCCGCGCGCGCGCGCGTGTGTGTGTGTGTGTGTGTTGCTTTATAAACTTGGCACCATCAGGTGATTTCTTGATGTGCACATTTTAATGAAAAAAAAGAAAGTAAAAGAGTTGAATACAGATAAAGTCACCGTAGAGTGGGAACAAAGGATTTATGCCCTAGGGTATTTCAGTTGGCAGTTCAGACCTCACCATCTCCCATCTCAATGAATACAGCATAAAACTCAAGACAAGCCATTTACATCCCAAGAGACTCACATCTGGGCAAGGGTCCCAGCCAGAGCAGGGGTGGATGAGGAAATTGATTGAGACTTCAAACTTCAGCCCAAATGTTAAGTGGATATTCAATTGCAAATGTGTCTGCTTTGCATTCCCCGGGGCCCGCAGCTGGCATTCATGTGCTAATCAGGATTCAGCTCAACAATGTTCTTCATCAGAACCAAAAATCGGACAAATTGTTAATGCAAAGGAACTTTCAGGAAGCCAAAAGGGAACACACTTCAAAGTGAAGAAGCAGCCTCTAGTTTATTATGTAAAATGCAAATCCCCACCTTCTGCAAGTATGCCCTGCCTTTCTTTGGATTATCAAAGGTTTTGTGTACAAGATGAATCTGTTTGCAAAGATTTATCTTCACACAGAAATTTCTCAGGCCTTCATTAGTCTCCGGGACCTTGTAGAACTATAGGCTCTGTCCTGATGGACACATATGTGTTCTTTATACCCCCAAAGAAAATCCTGAAATGGAAGGATTTGCCTCTGCAGCACCCAAACTTTATAGGTCACCATATCTTGAAATGTGAGTTTTTATAGCATCACAGTCCAAAAGAAGTCCTTGCTTTATACGTGAAATCTGCTGATTTGGCTACTGGACCACATTTGGCTGGGATTTTTCTTTCTCACATACTCTCCAAGGTCATATAAGTGACTTCATAGAAGAAAATTTAAATGGTTCTGTCATAAATGTGGGACCTCAGAAGCATAGAGAGACAAGCTTGTTCCTTTCTGCTTTGTCACTATTTGTTTTAACAACAATAAATTCAAAATCTATGTAGGTTTTATTGGCGGAATTTTGTGAAGTGGTACCAATTTTCTTGATCATTGAGAAAACACGGGTTTATGATAGGAGAGCTGGAACTAATATATATATATTCTTCATCCAGATTAATATGTGGAGGAAGTAACTTTCAGAGGACTGGAAACCCTTCCTTACCCCAGCATCATCCAACTAATAAAGAATGTGTGAGATAAAACCCAAGAAATACAGACATGAGGGGGACCTATAATAGAACAGATCCCAGTGGCCAGATGCTCTGGGCTCTTTCCTCAGCTCACTAGCCCACTTCCATCCTTGAGAGTTCTTTTTCTTTTCTTAATAAACTGTCTATTTCTAGTCTATGCATAATTTAAAAGGCGTGATTTTCTCTCCATATCCTCCTGAGAGTTGCCAGAACTTTTTTTAACCTAACCTATACAGTATTTTCTCTTAACATATTATAAAACTGTCTTCATGTTTCATCTTTAATTCATTTCTAAATTCTTTTGTGAGACTAAGAACCCCCAAAGGGAACCCTAGTTTCCCCAGTAAGATGTGGTAACCTCACTAGGAGCCAAGGAAGTGCCCCTAAAGACTATGGGGTGCTGCAGCTCAGGTGAGTTTCTTCTCAAGTCCATAGGGTTACTGTTTAATCAGGATGTGTTTTTAGTTCATGTCCTAGCATGCAGCACCCAGCTCTCCAGTATAACTCTCCTATAAAAGGGATCAGAGGTTGTTCTGTCGGATAGGCAAATATTGAGTGTCCAGGAGAGACAGAAGCTCGTGGAGAGAATGAAATAAAAAAAAAGCTTTATTGAGGCAAGTTTATATCACCTGTCAGATTGGGAGGAGAAACCTAGGCCCACCAGTGGGCCTTAGCTTCAGTATTTCCTTAGACCCCCTAATCCTCCCACCTACCTTGTCTTCTCATACAAATTTTGTCCTCTCAGCAGGTTTCATGGGAAAGAAACAGCCCCCTGTGGTGGTTTGAATGAAAATGCTCCCATATAGGTTCATACGATGGCACTATTAGGAGGTATGGCCTTGTTAGGGGTGGGCTTTGAGGTTTCAAATGCTCAAGCCAGGCCCAGTGTCACTCTCTCTTCCTGCTGCCTGTGGGTTTGGATGTAGAATTCTCAGCATTTCTCCAGCACCATGCCTGTGTGCTGCCATGCTTCCCGCCATGACAATAGCAGACCATGTTGGTAGCCTGCCTCTGCCACCACAACAGTTACGTCATCACCTGTCATCTTGCCAGCTACATGATCTGTGTACCCCTTACAAGTGCCCCCTAGAGCCCAGCTTGCTCTCTTGTCTCTTGCCTCTCGCTCCTCTCTTACCCCTCTCACTCCTCTCTTGCCCCTCTTCTTCCTCTTGTTTCTCTGTCTGCCTGCCTCGCTCATGTCCCCACTCTGACATGGCCTTTCATTCTCCCCTCCACCAATAAACCTCTTATACTAACTCTGTTGTTTGTGCTATGTTGTCTCAGGGGCATCTCTTGGCAGGGCCTGCCGAAGGTGCCTGTTTTCTGGCATTTTATCCTTTCAAAAGTGACAAGGTGCATAAAATTATAATTCTTACTGGATGTGTAATTTAGACGACAGTCGGGGTAGTTTTGTACTTTCATAGAAGCCTTCGTAAACTTTATTGAAAATTTTCTATACCTGGATAAGCCTCTCTGCCGATGCAACAATCCAAATCAGACCAATTCAAATCAAATTAGAAAAAGCCCAGGTTTAATGGATACAACACTCCCAGATGTTTTTCCAGCTCCCCCCACTTCCCCACCCCTGCCAGCCCCAAGAAGAGAATGGAAAGGAGGACCAGAAAACCACATGTCTATTTTCTGGAGAGCAGTTTGAATACCCTGTGGGAGTGGTCTTGAGCATCTCTGGGGAAGGGGTCATCATTTGGCGGGCTTTCTGAATTGCAACAGGTTTTTGAGAGAGATGGGAGGAGGATGCTTGGGATGGAGCTTCCACCCAAACATTCCAGGCTCTTTGGATATATGGATGCCAGGAGCTGGGGTGAAGCTTTCACCAGAACATTTATCACAGCTGTTAATGAGATCAATGATTCTTTTACCTCTCTTGTCTACGGCAAGGCATACACCATAGAGAGGGCCATCAGTCTGGCTCAAAACTTGGGTTTTCATTGGCTAGTGCCAGTTCAGAGGTCAGCTATAAGGTCAGAGAAATGCTCTTATTTTGCATCTAGGTTGACAAAGTCTTGTTTGATGGAACAAAGTCTAACTGTGCACTTAGCTGTTTATTATAGCAGACTCCTACACAGACAGGGACGTGAATGCCTGGAAATGTTACAAAAAAATCAACTAAAGCAGCTGCCTCATTGGCAGAGCGCTCCCAGTTACAGATGCCCCTGTCCATGTACCAGATGTAATTCCTGATGGAGCTGACATTATGGACCCAAACTGAATGAAATCTGGATTTCATTTCTTTTGAGGGTACAATCAGACATCAGCATCTAATTAACATTAAGAGGGGAATATAAGCCCATTGTTGTAGGATTCTTATATAAAGAGATGGGACACTAAAGCTTTCTTCCAGGGAACAGCATTGACTCATGCCAGCACTGGTTCAGTGGATTCACCTCTACAGGCTGAGCCCCAAAAGCCACTAGATGTATCTTTATATATACCCTTCCTTAGTTTTCCTTTACAGTTTAGCTTGTTTGTCTCCCTATTATGATAACTTGCATTCTGGTTGGGTGGTCTATGCTGTGATAGAGACTCTCAGACACACATAGATATGATTATTCTATATTGCCTCCCCTTTGTTCTGGAAAGACCCTTTACAAACTCCCCTTGTTGATGATCAGAACACCCATCTGGGTCAAAGAGCATCATCGTGACTTATAGGGCTATATTTCATAATATCATTATTTGTATGGTCTATATCCTTTGGACCATGGACTTAGTGTTGCTGGAGACAGATCTATAACCATGAGAGCTTCACTGGGTAAGATCACAAGTTAAAAGCATAATACCTATGGAGGATTTTGAATCCTCCAAAGTTGAAAACTATCTCCCAGTTTCCCAAGGTGCTTGCCTTTCCGGGTCTGGTCTGGAACACGAGTAGTTTTTCTCATTTTATCTGTGATTTCTTCAATGACTCTTCACTCATCTGGACCCCAATTTGTGCCTTGCGAGGGATGAAACGCTTATGGTGGGCAGACCTAGCCCCAGCCCCTGGACTGAAGTCAACTAGTACTGAGCGTAGTTCTGGGCTGATCTAGGAGGATTCTCTTCAGACCATGGCTTGGCACCTCAACGGGAAGCTCAGATCCTTGTCGCGACCGCTATGAGACTATAAAGGTGTTGTCCTTCTCCCTGGGGGCCATGAGAGTCATGAATTCTACTTCTGGTTTCCCTAGGTGCAGGGCTATTTGGCTGTGGGAGACATGTAGCCATGAAGTTAACAGGTCCCAACCCATTAAAGACATAGGACAGCTAGGACGGTATAGGAATTCATGAATGACTTCATGGTCACCTAAACTGCACTGTCAGTGTGGTAAGAAGGGGGTGAACAGCTCAGCTACCAGTGGCTTCCACAGTAGTGACATGTACCTGTTAGAAGTGGGTCTATAGGTTGAGTTGCCACAAAATGCTCTGCCCTAGTATCCACCTGAAGTCAATGGGCTGGTTCCCTCCATCACTCACACCAAAGGCTCCTGGGGGTAGGGTGAAGACAGGCTATCAACATGAAGCTCAGTCACTCCAATGTTTTGCACAATTTTCCACGGCAACGAGAACAATAAAATCATGTTTGAGGGGCTCATACAGTCACCGCTTTGGTTTGTAACATCCCCGGATTATCTGGCTTCTCCCCTTCTGTCCAGGAGAGGGGTGATAATTCTCCGATTGCTGGGGACACTTATTCTTCCAGTGGCTACCTTGGGAGCAGCAAGCACTTTGGTCCCAACCTCAGTGATGGGTGTGACAGTCCTTGCTGTCAGTTCCTTCTCTGGTCTTAGTCCTGGCCCTGCAGGGTACTTCTTCATGTGTGTGCTGACCTTTCCACCAGGGCAACAGAAAGTTGAGTAACAATTTTTACATTTTTGAGTCTGCATCTGATGGTTTTCTTGGTCTCAGCTGACGAATGCTCTCACCGCAACCTCTATTAGGCATTCATTCCAAGGAAGGCTTCTAACTTCTGTAATTTATATCGGATGTTGGATGTCCCTTTCAGTCTGGCCAACTTAGTCACTTGCTGTTTCTCATTCACTTCTAGGTCAAGGGGGAAAGGTGGAACATTGTACATAGGCTCTCATAGACTCAGCTTGGGCTTTCTTCAGGGCTTTGGACCTTGGTTCCTCCTTCCTGCATGCCATTGAAAAGAACCTCTTACTAACACTCAATCCACGTCACTAGAGTCCCATTAGGTTTTGTCCATGGAGAACTAATTCTGGGCATAAGCCTGGTGTCTTAACAGTTTCACAAACTAGGACTCAAGTATTCAAATGTATGAGTCTATGGGGGCCATTCTCATTTAACCCCCAGACCTTAGTATGTATTGTCTTGGCCAAGGTGGGTTTCTCCAACCATTTCTAAGTTGCCTGAATAATTCAATAATGTTTTTCATGTTAAACATTCAGGAAAAAGCTGGTAGCAATTAGTCCAAGTAGCTTGGAGATCTGGATGGTGTGTTACATTAGGTCAGTCATAGCCTAGATTTCTCAGTGACTGAGGGAGGTTAGCTTTTCCAGCTTAGGAGATCAGGTGTGGCAAGACACTGGTATATGAACGTGCATTTCTCCCTTGCCTCTGACCATCTTGGGCTTAGTAGTTTCCCTCAATTACATTTGTGCTGTCCCTCAGCACAATTGAGGAGCAGGGCTGCCCATGGTGTCCTCCTGGTACTCCCCAGCCTGAGTATATAGGGTTAGAACTGGTGGCTCTAGAGTATCTAAGTCAGGAGTATCTTGGATGGCTTTGTTGGTGTGGCTTCAGGGTTGTGGGTGGCCTCTGGCAGGGCTCTGGCTGTGGTAGGTGTGGGGAGTGCAGATGGCAGTGAGGGATACAATGGGATATAAGGCAAGGAAGAACTTCCTCTGGCTTCCAAGACTTAATGGGCTTCTAGGGTCCTGGTTGATATTCTGAGAAAGCTATCATCTGAGCCTTTATAGCTGCACAGGTCTCTTCAGACTGGCTATTAGCCAAAGCAGTTAAGAGGACACTATAAGCAGTCAATACAGAGAAATTGAGCAACCATGTCTAACTGCAGTCCAAGGCTCTCGGATGTCATCTTCTGGTTTCCGCAGGTACTACGTGTACAAGGTGCATATACACACATGCTTGGTTCCCCCCAAATGACTCGACACTCTGCTGACTAGTTCTTTATCTAGAGACCCTTGGGAAGACCAGCATACTCTGAACAAAGGCCAATCAGTTTCACAGAATGTCTAAACTTTTCAAGGAGTCAACACTATAATCTCCTGAATATCTCCTTTGTTAATTTTTTAACCATGTGCTCTATGGGGATACATGTACTGTTTTCAAACCATTAAGTCCTTCCAAATATGACAGGCATGCACAAGAAGAGGGAGGAACAAGAATTGACATTGTCCATCTCTGTCCATATGAAGATATTCCAGGTACCTTTTAGCTGTATAAACCCCAATGTCAGGATGCATCTGGACAACTGTCATAAACCATACGAGGGTTTCTGAGTCTCAACCCGTGGTTGAGTTAAAACTTGTCCATCCTATTTACTGACATTCACACACATCTCCAAGCTCCTGCCCAGGATCTTTGAGGCAGAGTTCTGTTTCCTGTGAAGCTAATTGGGCAACCCAGGCAAGAAATCAGGCTTCCATTGTGCCTCTTAGAAGCAAGCATGCCAAAACAAACCGTGTTTTGGCCAGTCTGATGGGTGGCACTCCCTTGGCTGGTTCTGAGCTCTGACTGATTCCTTTGTGTTCCGGGAGTCCTTGTCCTAACACGCCAGGAGGGCTAGCCCCCCCTCAAATCCATCAGTTCACTGGTGCCAGATGAGGTCACCTTACCTGGCATCCTAGAGTTTGCACCCCAGTGGCAAGGCAGATGAAATTACTGTCTCCAAATCCAGAACAAGTGCCCCTGAGAAGTGCTGTGGGATTCTCATACAGAGAAATGGAACACTGAGACCCTATGCCAGGAAGCAGCATCTGTGCATACCAGTACTGGCTCAGTGCATTCCCTTCCAGAGGTCGAGGCCCAAGCACAGAGGGCTATAACTTTCTGCAACCTCCCTTAGTCTTCCTTTACCTTTGAGCCCCTTTGTCTCCATATGGTAACATACATTCTGTTTGCATGGCCCGTTACCTCTTGTGTGCGATGGATACTGATGACGTCATGTTGCCTTTTCTTCATTCTGGGTGGGCCTTACCGCACAACCAGGTCCAGTCTTGTAAGACTGTCCATTGATGCCCCATGGTATCATTTAGGTATCCTGGATAACTTCTCTGGAACACGTGAATTTGATAGCAGAGTATTGATAGCCTCCTTTAAACAAGGAACACAGACGGCTAGGTTGCAGAAGGACACGTGACATCTGTGAGAAGGGACTTTTCAAAGTGTATGTTCTCTAGATGGTAGGAAAAGAAAACCCGTGTTTAGATTTGGTCCCTGCATTTAAAAGGATGGGCCTTTTGCTTCTTGGCTGCAGGTAGGCACCACAGTGTTGAATTGAGCCAAGCTTATGATGTCCTACACTTGGGCAGTATTTCCTTACCAAGAAGAATATAAAATCTCTAAGCCTCCTCTTTCACATACTTTAAATAGCTTAGTTAGATTGTTATAACCTGTCAAAGCATTTTAGCTTTTTTTTTTCGTTTCAACTTCGGAAATGTACAGTGCTCTTAATCTTCATACATGAACCTTCTTTACTAAAAACACTTCTATGTTTACAGTCGTCTAAAGTTTTCTTATACTTTCTGCTTTTTCCTAATGCCATTAGAAATAGCAAGAGCAGAAAATAAACATACCCTCTGATGTGAGACTTTTCTTACTGAGGGGACTAAGCACTGTGTACCTTCTCCTAAGTTCCCAACAACAAGACGATGTGCATCCTGGGGAATTAATGAGTTTGTTGGGTTTTCATACAGTGCATGGGTGAGGGGGTTCCTAATGGGAGGGTGCATGGTCTGGAAGCAGCCATATTGAGAAGTGTTCCCTTAGTATGGATGATGGCTTTCCTATAGCTGCGCAGGTGGTGTTCCCACTCCCTGGTCTTTCCAATACATGTATTCTAGCTCTCCTGAAGACCATGGGGCCACATGTGTCTTGAGCAGGAATGCATAAAACTGCCTTGGAGGAGTGCCTTGGAGGGACATCAACAGTCGACAGAGACAGCTGAGATATTCTTCAGCAAGCAGGTACAGCTGAAGCCATGAAGAAGGCAGCTGTTTGGCACGAAAGATACTATTACAGAAGTAATATTATACACACGGAACAGGCTATGTTTAGGGATATGTGTCTATCCATATGCATATATGCATGTAATAACAATTAATGAAAAAAGAAGAGGAAAGAGAGAGGAGAAATGATGTAGTTATAATCTCAAAGATAAAAGGAAAAAAATTTAGAAGGTAGTACTGCACAATTGCTCCCCAATAAAAGAAATTCAAATTTAGCTACACACATAGGACAATATGATAAGTTAACATACTGTTATGTTATGGGACTTTGTAAGCTCCCAGGTAAACCTTATAGAAAACACATGACAATCTTTGTACAGTCCATGGATGACCATGAAAGCCACTGTCGTTAATTGACTAGTACATTTGTCTAGCAGTATTATCCAAAAGCTGTTGCTAATCTTGCACTTAATGCTCTGCTCAGGGAATTCAGTTCTCCTGAGTTCCTGGGTGGAGGAACTGTTTTCTCAAGTACACACTTTAAATCTACCGCATCCAAGTATCTCATTTTAACATTTCAAACACTTAAGCTAAAATAATATGGATAGCTTAAATAAAAGAAATCCAAACAAGGAAATAATTCTCAGTGTATAAACCCCAACATGCTACATACATACACACACATAAGAAACACAAGAAATAAAGACAACATAATTCCTCTAAGATTTACTAATCCTATAGAAATAGAATCCAGTGAGAGTGAGTTAGATTAAATCCCAGAGAACTCAAAAGAGTGTTTATTATAAATACATTCAAATAAATTAAATGATAAGATCATATCCTAATCAAGAAGGCAAAGAGCTGAATAAAATAAAGAATTCAGTACAAAATATGAAAAACAGAATTCAACAAAAGTGTAGAAATGTGGAATTGGAGAGATGGCCCTGCTGTTAAGAGCACTGACTGCTCTTCCAAAGGACCAGTTCAATTCCCAGCACCCACATGGAGGCTCACACCGTTTGTGACTTCAGTTCTAGGGGGCACAACACCCTCACACAGGCATACATGCAAACAAAACACCAATGCACATAAAATTTAAAAATTATATAAAAATATAGAAATGCTGAAGAAAAACAATACAAAATGCCAGAGATGAATGACACAGAAGGTCAAATAAAAACCTGTGGAAAAGTTTTAGAGCTAAACTGAATTAAAGAAAGGGCAGGATATGTGGGCCTGAAGGCAATCTGAAGGAACTGGAGTCAATCAGCAAAGACAAAGAGCTTATTAGTGAGAATCCAAGATACACCCAACCCTACGAAAAGACCAAATCTACAAACCACGGGACTGGGAGGACAAGAAGAACCTTGTTCTAAAAGCATGGAAAGCATTTTCAAAAGAATTATAATCAAAATTTCCAGGAGTTGAAAAAATATATGTCAGTCCAGGTATTAAAAATATTTAGAACAATAAACAAGACTAAAAAAGAACCTCCCTGTGCCGTGTTATACTGGAAACAGTAAAGATACAGAAGAAAGCAAGTGCATTGAAGTCACATACAAAGGGCAGGCCCATCAGAACAGCAGGTTTGCCAACTGAAACAGCCTAGAGGGCTTGGAGAGATTTATTTCAAAATCTGAATGAGCAATAGCCAACCCAGACTCCTCTACCCGGAAAATCTACGTCACACTAGAAGAACCAAAACTTTCCTATTATAAGAATAGGCTAAAGGAATTTGTTACCACCAAGGTAGCACAATGAAACATACTTGAAAGAATTCTTTGGCTGAAGTGAAGAAAAAAAATTGAATCATGTGACCACAGAAAAGAATAAATCATACTAGAATAACATTGATGCAAGGAAAGAAAAAAACTCAACACTCCAAAATCAACAAGAAATCCATATACAACTCTCAATAATTAATATCATTAATTATTACTATTAAGAATTATTATCATTAATAACTCTGAATATTAATAATCTCACTTCCTCAATCAACAAACACAGATTAGTAGGCTGAATTAAAAATAAAAATAAAAATAAAACAAGCCATCTCCTTGTTTCTTTGGAGAAAGGGACCGCGCTGCCAAAGACAGGCATTTCTTTATGGTGAGAGAATGAAGAGATGGTATTCCACACAGATGGCTCTAGTAGATGCCACTGTTCTCATAACTGGCAAAACAGACATGAGAAAACAGGTAAAGATGCCCACTTCATACTGATTTAGGGAACAAGGCACCGGTAGATGTTGTATCTCAAACGGAGGCATAACAATTTCATAAAACAGGTACTACTCGATGTAAAATTACAGATTAACCTTGACATAGTAGTAGGAAGTGACTTTAATGCCCCACTCTCAATAATTGTCAGTTCTTCCAAAAGGAAAAGAAAGCAGAGAAATAGTGAATTAAATGATATCCCAGATGAAATGGACCCTAATGGACATCTACAGACCCCTCTATGCAAACATGACAAAATATTCATTCTTCTCAGAAGCCCATGGAATTTTCTCCCAGACGGATCATGTACTTAGGATTTTTATCCTGAAGTGATATCTACTTTACAAGGATTTTCTGCATCTATGGAGAAATTTTTGTCATTGTATCCATATATGTAATTTATACTATTTATTGATTCATAAATACTAAGTCATCCCTCCATACCTAGATGAAATCCAACTTGATCATGATGAACTTTTTGATATATTGCTTAATTCAATATGCAAGTATATCGTTGAAGATCTTTGTATCTATGTTCATCAAGAAGATTGGTCTGTATTTTCTTTTTCTTTCCTTTTCTTTGTTATCCCATCTTTAACTACTTTGGGTACCAGGGTAACACTAGCTTCATAAAAAAAGAATTTAGTAATGCCCTTTCTAGATGGCTTATGAAATATTGTGGTTTGAATAAGAAGTGTCTCCTACAGTCCTGGGATTTGAACACTTGGCTCCCAGTTTGGGGGAGGGGGCTAAGAGATTTTACCTTGCTGGAGGGAATATGTCATGGAGAGGGCTTTGAGAGTTAAGATATTAGCCTACTTCCAGTTTGTCCTCTCTGCTTCATGTCTGCACCTGAAGATATAAGCTCTCCGATTCCTGCTCTTGCTACCATGTTCGTGTTGATGCTCTGCCTCCCGCCATGATGAAGACTCGTCTCTCTGGAACCATAAGCCCCCCCCAAACTTCTTCTTTCTGTAACTTGTCTTGCTCATGGTGTTTCATCCCAGCAACAGAAAAGTAGCAAACAACAAAATTGTTGTGTGTGACTTCTTGGAGTAACAGAAAAAGAGTTGACTTTTTCATTCCAGGACTTTCAAAAACTAGCGTCTACCCCATGTGGTCCCTGTTAGGTAAGTTAATGCATATCTAGTGCTCACAGCTGTGAGGTACAGTTAGCCTCCCAGATTCCTGTTCCCAATCACCATTACTAGTGCCATCTCCATCGCTGGGACATCCAGCGACTTTCTTTGACAACCTGTATGAGGCTCCTGGGTCGGTTTGAAATGACCAATCATGAGAAGCAAGCTCGGCTCAGCCTGGATTTGCCTCATTCTCCTCCCAGGTTAAAAGCGTGGGTGTGAGCAAGTTCATTTTCAATTTTAGGCTATGCCAGAGTTGTCATAGTTAGAAAACACCCACTTAAGTGATGGGCATTAAATGGGTATTCAGCATGTGGCTTGTTAAAAATAAGTACTAAAATATTTTAAAAATAAATCACTAACACATAGAACTTTATAAAAATAAAAATACTTGGGATTTTGTTTTAATCTTTAATTTAAAAAATGTAACAAGGATTAAAACAGAAAAGCTTTAGCTGGTGGCTTTTGATTCTATTTTTTGTTTCTTCTGCTGTTAAAAAATAAATCCAGAGCTGAGTGTAGAGGTGCATGCTTTTAATCTGAACAATCAGAAAGCGAGAGCAGGCAGATCTCTGTGAGATCAAGACCAGCCTGGTTTGCACAGTAAGTTCCAGGACAGTCAGAACAACATAATGAGACTCTCCCTTGAAAATACACACACACACACACACACACACACACACACACACACACACACA
>LOJH01006309.1:0-32653 GCA_001685095.1 Ellobius talpinus
GAGGTGGAAATTTTTTAATAATAATAATAAAAAAATAAAAAATGAAAAAAGAAAGAAAAAATCCTCCGTAAAATCACAGGAATGCAATCAAACTGTTCCCCTGTCACAAAACTCGGACAAGAGTAAGATGAGAATTTAAGAACCAGCCTTTCAAAAGCACACTATGTCTCAGGAGCAAGCTAGTAGTCCAGATACCAGTTTAAGATAAAAAGTAATTTCATTTCAGAAATAATTTGTTTCTAAGGATAGGAAAGTTGCCTGCTCAGGACTGAGTGATGAATCTTCATTTCCAGAATGGAGTTCTAGAATTCCTCCCTTCAGAGGAAGTAAGAACCTAAAGTTTGAGCAAGATCAAATTTCTTACCTAGCACAGCCAGGAAATTCTGTGTGTGTGGTGGGGGGTGGTGGGGTCTGTGAGTTAGGTTAGAGCTGCCATATACCTTTATATCTTCCTAGAATTTTATCCCAGTGAGCCTAATTTTTTACACCATTAGTTAGGCAGTTCTAAACCATGTTTGAGATGTATATTCGATGTGGAAGAATTCTTTACAACCTTTCCTTAGCCAGCCTCTTTTATCCATCACTAAAATATGGCATGTTTGACCTTTAGTTCTTGTTGAGTAAGTAATTTATCTCTTGATTTTTGCTTAGCATGACTCAAGTTATACAACTCCATTCTAAAGTGTCAATAAATGAAACATATTTTGCCACCTAATAACTAATATGCAATGAATAGAAGCTGTTTTGTCATTTTTAGAAGTATAATGGACTATTCAGTTGTAAAACAGTTTATATTCTCTTCTATAAGAAATAAATACTACTCTGATATTTAACATAAGTTTACATGGTAAGTACTAAAACCATTCAGCTTCTTTTTAACACATTTTTTTCTGGTTTAAGTTTTTAACCACACCCAATTAATTCTATGCTTTTTCATTTTTGAAATTACATTTCTTTCTCCTTTTACCATGATAAATGAAGCAGAAATCTGGGTACTTACTTTTAGAGGTAAGTTAGGAAAGAAAATTATAGTGCAAATCTAGAAATAGGAGTTGTTTAAGTCACAAAGCCTATGTTTGCCATGAGGATACATTTATATATTTTTAAATTTCATGCAATTTTGTAGAGGCTATATTTTCTTTACTGTGGAGGGATATACCAGTGATAAGATTTAGTCATCTTGATGTTTTATGGGACATGTAACTGTCTCCACTTTTTGTGGGAATATTAAAGTGATTCAATACTGTCTTGAGCTATATATTATTCAACCCAAGCTGTACCTGACATTTCAGACTGATGGTTGAACTTCATGAGCTCAATTCTTGACAGCTATTTCTGTTTCAAAACTAGGTTTTTTTTTCTAGTTCTGAATGATTGCATGACACAGTGTTTGATATACTGGACATTTATTTTTATAACTTGAAATCTGCAAAATTTATTCCTGAATCTGAAAATTACATATGCAAACAGCATAATGACCTTATATGTATACTTTTAAGATATAATGGCAATCACAGTTGTAGTGGTATCAAAAGTATTACTAGTGATAGTAGCTGTGGTAATAATAATTAGAACTCATATATACAAGTATTGCTTTGCAAGGATAAAGCCTACAGCATGAATTTTAATAAGTTATGTAATAATCACATAAATAGATGGTGCAATGATGTCTATATATTTTTTGAGAAAGGGTTTTTCTGTGTGGTCCTAGCTCTCCTGAAACCTACTCTGTAGGCCAAGCTGAACATGAACTGACAAAGATCGACATGCCTCTGCCTCCCTAGTGCTGCGAATAAAGGCTTGTGACACCACACCTTGCAGAAAACAGGACTTTAAATATTTTTTCAATGAATTTATTTAGTAAATAGCTGTTTTAGAATTCTATCCAAACTTTTCAGGTTCTGAAATTAAGTTCACAAAACAGTCTTTTATTTTATGCTGAGAAGTTTGACATGAGCTCTAATATATTATTTGTATATATTAACAGGTACAGTGTGACGTTTTGATTTATTTATACACTGGATAGAGGTCAACTCAACATAATTTGTATACACATCTAAATTATTTGTGTGTGTTGTATATGAAGGTATGTATGCTTATGAGATTAGAGGATAACCATAGTGCCATTTGTGACAGTATGAATGAGAAATTACCCCAATTGACTCAGGTATTTGAATATTTAGTTTTCAATTGGTGACATTATTTGGAGAGGTTTAGGAGGTGCAGCCTGCTAGAGGATGTATATCACTGAATGCATACTTTAAGACATGATCTCTACCTATTTCCAGTTTTCTCTTTCTACTTCATGATTGTAGTGTAGATGCAATCTCTCAGCTTCCTACTCCTGCCAGCATGTCTATACTTGTTATTATGAAAAATATGTTTTTATTTAAACATACAGATTTTTAAATTATTCTCTTAATTTAAAATGCAAATGAATTGTAGTTAAAGTGTATAACCTGTAATGTATTCTTGCAGTGTGTTGACTCTTCCTTTGCCACATAGAATTTCATCAGTTCCCTTAAATACCTCATGAATTCTTAAAAGAAAATGAATATAAATTTTTGTTTTATAATCTCATATATGCATAGTAGTTCAAGGATGTATTCTAGTTATAATCAGAAAAGAGAAGCTAAGTTGGGTACTGTATTTCTACAAGTGTCCGCATCCCAGAAACTTGTCCAGTTTTAACATTTCAGTTGGAAAAAGTTATGACAGTTAGAACCAAAAAAAATCAAACCTGATGATGTAAGAAGTAACAGCATGGCAGGAACTTTTCCAACAGACACTTATGTAGCCATCTTCAACAAATCTCAAATTCAACTCTGCCTTTTGGATTGGCATTTATCTGATTTTAGGATGCTTTTGTAGACATGTTTTATCTTTTGTGATTAACGGCCAAACTATCACTGATTCTCTACTCACAAGGAGGTAATAAGGGTTTATGGTAAACTTTGTGTGAAAATAATAGTAGTAGGACATTTTGTTTTTGTTATTATTAAGTAATCCAAAATATATTTCATCACCATACTCTGATAATAAGAATGTCTGCTTTGTCTTATAGAACTGGAAGTTCAACACATTGTGTTCTTAGAGAAATGTACTTGGTTGTGGAAAATTTGGGGTGTAAGACTTGCTCAAGTTCTGGCAATCAACTCTAATGGAGAAGAAGCTGGTCACGAAGTCTAGGTGTGCTGTGATTAATATAACTACTTGGCCACAACAAAGAAAAGTGCCAGCGTTTTTTATGCCCATTAAAAACTGCTTATTAAATGAAGCTTCATAAAAATTAATTTTGACAAAAGAGTTTTCTTTGCAGATATTCTGGCATTTTGTGATGGGCAAATATCGCAGCTCACACATCTTGAGCTTCCTTTCCTGTCAACAGTAGACAGGCATTTAAATGAAAGGCTATTTTTTTCTGAGGATAGATCAGTTCCATAACACTGTGATATGAAAAATTCAAATTGGGGCTTTCTGATTTAATTTGTAAAACAGAATATGCAGAAGCCTATCTAATACTTCACAAAAATAACATAAAGAATGTAACCCAAGAGGTTGAAATCATTCTATTAGTTGTAAAAGGAGATATTTTAAATAGCTAAAGGATAAATAGTACTAAAGAACTTTTTCATAAACTGAAATATTAAGATTTACTTTCAGATTGTAACCGTATTATTGTTTAAGAATGGAGAAAAGCAGGATAATTTGATTAATAAATCCTACTTGCAAATGAAAAAAATTACTAAACAGTCTCACTTGTAATTTGCTAAAGTAATGTATTTCTGAAGATATATTTTACACCAAGTTAATAAGCAACATTTCAAATAGCCAGATTACATTTCCTTTTATATTTCAATTTTTACTTGTTTAAGACTGAGATATTTTCAAATAACTCCATGATCTTTATGTATATTTAAAATTCCTTGAATACATAAATTTAGGTACTTTCTCTTGTTCTGTTAGTATAACAATTGGGCTCCCTATTACGTGAATTGATAAATACATGAGCTTTTATTTATTACAATACAGGAAGACTCAAGCAAATCTTGATATTCTCAAGAGACCAAGGCTCAGTATAATCCACTTTTGATGAGCTAATCTGTTAGGCAAAACAGATAAATCACCTAAAAGCGTAGTTTATATCAGAACTTTTACTTTGTTCTTAATTTTTTTTCTAAAATTGGAAAGTATTCTAGCTAAACCATCATAACTATATTTCCTTATCAAGCAGACAGCCTTTGAAGCATGCTTAGTAGGTGAATCTAGCAGTGAATTAGGTGAATATATTAAATTAATATAAGAAAATAACATTTTTATTAATTTCACTAAGTTTGGGACAAGAAAAACAGTAAAATTAATAAAGATTAAATTAAAAAGACAGAAATCAGTAGAGAAAGAGATGGTTTTTAACCTGTGAGGATGTTGCAAGGGAAAAAAACAATAAAAATGAATGATAAAAGAGCAACTCGTGTGGATACTTTACAACATTCAAAACCACATTTTCTTTCCTAGCATTTATCTGTGTTCATTCATGTGCTATGTGTGTTGGGGGGATTGGCATATAGATATATAGATAAAAACACAGATATAGTTAATGTTGATATATCAGACTGGCTAAAACGTAATTGCATGCTTTCTCGGGTTGTACATTCTTCTGTAACTGTATTTTTTAATTGTTTCCTATTTTCTCACTGACAGCTTCACCAACTGTATTTTTAAATTATTTTCTGTTTTCTTTTTTTAATGACACAAAAGGTCTCACCTAGCAGGGAAATACATGTTTAGAAAAGCAGTTTCAGTATTGCATCCTTTGCAAAACCTAGTTCTGTGCTTAGAGCAGTGGTTTTCAACCTTCTTAATGCTGAGACCCTTTCACAAATTTCCTCAAGTCGTGACACCCCAGCCATAAAATTATTTCATTGATACTTAACTTTAATTTTGCCACTTTTATAAATTGTAATGTAAATATGTGATATTCAGGATATCTGATATGAGACCCTTGTGAAAGTGTCATTCTACCCTCGAGGCGTCATGACTCATAGGTTGAGAACCACTGTAGTAGACGATTAAATGTTTTATCTCCATATAATCACCCAGAACAATTCATCTTTTATGTAGAGTCTGATATATTGTTTGGTTTGGGGTATTGGTAATTAGTGCCACTTTTAAAGCTACAAATCAGGCTCTGTTCTTCTTTGCTTTGCTGGAGGAGTGACTGAGAAAAGATCCAGTACTACCTCCTCCTTCTTCGGTGCTTTATGAATAAGAGTTTTCGTTTGGCATTCCTACCATGCTGTGAATTTCCTTCAGTCATATGAGTGCCTCAGCAAAGATCTGCCTACTAAAATCAGTTCACATTAATTCAAATACCTAATAATAACTGTAATTTGCATGGGTAGATGAAACTACATGCACGCACACACACACACAATTCAAAGAACATAAGCAAAACTATTGATTATGATGGAATGAATTTTACTGTAGCTCAATTTAGGGTGAGCAATTTCATACATTTAACTCTAAATTTATATTCATAAAAATCATGTATGCTTTTCCCCAAAAAGAACATGTTGAAAAGGAAATATCTCCTTTATTTTTTCTTTTTATTCTAAGTAATTCTTCCACTGTTTTTTTTCTTTTTGTCCTGAGTAACTAGTTGTTTGAAAGTACTACAAGATTGAAAGAAGATAGGATTATTTTATCTCACTTTTGAGGAAAAATTACCCCCAAAGCTGCGGCTTCTTCCTTATTTTGTCTGATTATCTGAAACAGGAAGTCCAGCAGAGAAACCTGCATTCTACAAATATGATCTATGGGGAAAAATCTTTATGATGCTCATAAATCTCACAGACTCTGAGAAACAGTCTGGAGCAGGTGCATGATGCCATCCAACTGACATTTATAAATGATGCATTCTCTGCTCCAGCCACAGCTCTTCTCCATAATCCACACAAGTGCTGAGAAGACAGAGTGAGAAATGCAGTCTATAGGATGCAGTAGCCCAAAGATAATAAGCTGTAGTTAATCATTTATCGACCTGGCCACATAATAAGTCCAGAAAGTAAATACCAACAGTAGACTACAATGATATCTTGCATTTACAAAAGCAACCATGAACAGCAATCAATATCAGCACTGTACCCGAAAGTATCACCATTGTGTGTAATTTTATTTCACTAGGATTCAGTCCTTGAGACTTAGTGTTTATGTCCTATCTAAAACTGTTACAGTAAGAAAAGTTTTATTTAAGCCTTTAGAAGTCACCTTTGTATTTTTATTTATTTATTTATTTATTTATATTTATTGAAAATGCATTATTTTGTCATACAATACATCCAGAGCACAGTTTTCTCGCCCTCCACTCCTCTCTGCTCCCTACCACCTCCCCTCTCCTCCAGATCTACACCTGCTCCATCTCACTTCAGAAAAGAACAGGCCTCCAAGAGACAACAACCAGACACAACAAAACAAGATACAATAAGACAAGGCAAAAGCCCCTATATTAAGGCAGGAAAAGGCAACCCAATAGGAAAAGTGTCTCAAGAGCAGGTAAAAGGGTCAGAAACCCACCTGTCCCACTGTTAGGATTCCCACAAAAATACCAAAAGCCAACTGAGAACCAGGGAGAGGTTCTGCTTTCATTGTTAGAAACTCTACTAAGACAGCAAGCTACACGATTGAAATCTCTGGATTATTATAAAGGTTAGTTCTTTTGTTTTTCTTATGGGAAACTGTTTTTGTCTGTAAACTCTTTCCCTAAATCCTCATTTCCCATTCTGTCATAAAGTTTCCTCACAATAGCTAGCTGTCTTCTTTTACAGTGTTGAGGAAATAAATGTAGCTAGTAATATAAGAAAAAAATGATGTTATTTTACTTGCTTATCAGATGTATATTTAGATAGAATAAACTATAAATTACTTTCTTAATTGCTACTTAGCAAAAATTTCATAAAATTTTCTAAATTAAAACGCATTTGTGGCCTGGCATTGGTGGTTGATTGTGATGAGAGGTAGGGAGATGGTCGTTATGCCTGTCTTGTTCAACAGCATTGCTTCTGAATGTCATTCCACTCGAGGATAGAGTGATCACGTGTCAGACATCAGAGGAGTTGCCTAGAGGCTGTACTTCACTAATGCTATAGAGGTATTTGTAACTCTAAAATGTAGGCTTGTTGATCGGATTTGTGTCAAGAGGACAAATGATTTTTATTTTGGTTAGTGTGTTGAAGAGACCAATCTCAAGATGTAAAGATTGAAAATTATACTATCAACTATTGTGACTTGTGGTGGCCAAGGAATTCCATTATGTTACTGTGGAAACAGAAAGAAATAAAGACAGTTTGTCATGTTCTTAGGAATTAAATAGCTTTTGAATCTGAGAAAGTGTTGGAAAGAAAATACTTTCTGTAACTATGTGAACCTTTGAAAAGCTGAGCGAGAACAGCTTTATAATCTTTTCAATGTTTGCTTTAGAGAGCTACAAATGTAAAAGCTTTCAGTTAGAAAGCATTTATTTTCAGAAATTGAATAAATGACACCTCAGAAACTTTTAATATTGTTTAATATTGGGAAAATATACAGACACTTCTGTGGTACAGTCATATCAGTAATTTGGAGAAAAAAATGTCAAGACAAACTAGTTCTTCCTTTAATTTAGTTCACTTGTTTAAGAAGAAATGCAACCATTTTCTAGATCATTATTCTTCTTTGGTTACATAAGATTTCTGTATTGGAGATCACTAAGTAGACTGAAGCTAGAATTAACCATATACTGCTGTGCCTAGTTCTGTACACTAGTGTACTTTGAATTGTGAATAACAGGTATGTTTTATCTTTCCTCCTATATTTAAACTGCATTCTTTAATATAAGGGACTTGTTGAACAGTAAGATATTTTAAATCAGGCTTCCACTAGTTAAAATATAATTTTTAAAATGTATTTTTATTTCATGTAACTGAGTTTTGTATGCATGTCTATGAGGAATGTGCATGCCTAGTACCCTAGAGGCCAGAAGAGGGCGCTGGAGACCCTGGAAATGGAGTTATGTATGGTTTTTGAGTTGCCATGTGGGTCCTGGGATCAGAATCTTGATTCTCTGCAAGAGCAGCAAATGGTAATAACACTGAATCATCTCTCCAACCCCAAGTGTAGTTCATTATAATGCATAAGGAAAATGGTTATCAATATAGTGGTCTGAAAACAATGTATTTATAGCACAGTTCCCAACTGCAGTTTCTCAACTGGGCTGAGTATTCAGACTGAACTAGAATGATACGTGCAGCATGCCTCTCATAAGTATAATGTTTTCGGGTAAGCCAGAAGTATGTTACTGTTTTATATTTAGCCTACATTTTTAATCTAATTTTACCATTTAAATGTAATAGAGTGAATATATTATATTTTAGTAAGTTTTCTAGAAGTTGGACATGTTAAACATTTGAACATGGATATTCTATTGTTCATAAGAATTTTGACATATATCCAAGAGGTCAGTATATAAAATATACTGTTTCCATTGAAAATTTTAATTTCTCATGAATTGGTTATGTGACCAGGACTTATTAGATTCATTTATTCTAAAGTGAGCCTAGTGATAATCACAGCAAATGGTTTTGTTTTTAATGTGTAAATCTATAACATTTACAGATGAGAAATAAATGAAATTTTTCGCAGAAAAATAAGTTATATAGCCAATGATTGTAAACTCCTATCATTAATGTGGTCAACTACTTCTAAAATGAATTTCAAAATACTTTTTAAAATGAGTAGATAGTAGGGACTACTTACTTGACTCCAAAATTTTTTTCTGTATTAGAGGATTCTATTGTTTACAGTCACTCGTTATTGTAAACCATCAAATAAAAGAAAATTATTCTCCCTTTTTAGAAACACAGTGGCAAATGTAAGTTAACAAAACAACTGATTGCTCTGTCAATTAAAAAATAAAACTCACTCTCAAATTATGTAACTTCAAATGCATTTTACTTGTTATTCTCCAGGGAGCAGTTTAAGAGTACTAAAATAAAAATAAGCCATGATATTATTTTCTTTTTACGAAATTATCTTCTACATACTCAGTATTATCTTTATATGACATATATTACCCTGCCAAAGTAAAGCTCGGCAGATGATTTAGTCCCCAAAGCACACTTTAAAGTCATTATTATTCAATTATATTAATGATTTACATAGCCACATGAGAAAGAAACAAAAATACAAATATGTCACTCTGTTTATTAATAGGGCTAATTTGATTGATCTTAATGTTATAAAGGTGTTACTCCTTTATTGCTCCCATGTGTTACAAAACTGGGACCTGAGAGAAAAAAAAGAAAGATGCTTATTATTTGGCTAGGACACTATACCTAGCTGAGTTTCCCTACAAATACTTCTCAAAACAGAATGGTTTGTGGAAAGGGCTGCTAATTAACTGATTTTTAGTTTATAGAACACTTGAAAAAAAGACTTGGTTTTATTAAGTATAGCCAAGTATACCAAGTATTGTAAGCCAAAAGAACGATTTTCCTATTCCTAATTCCACCTCCACAGAAAACACATATTCATAGTTAATTTCATTAATTACTATCAGATTTAGTTCCAGAAAGTCTTCACCAAAGTCCCAAAATGCGGTGAGTTCTTACCTTAATAAAACTTTTATTTATCTAATTTACAAGTACACTAAACCAATAATAGTGTCTTCTTTTTAAGTTTCATTTTTATTGACAATGATTATGATGATTTATTTGTGTTTGAATTACCTGCCCAAATGCTCATTTTCTTATTGAAATTTAAGAGTTCCTTAAATATTCTGGACCTTATTTATGCTGATCCTACTATCTTTGCAATGAGCTTCATTGTTGATACATAGTATAGTCTTCTTAAAAAAAAGAGTTAATATAATTAAATCATAACTAGCACACAAATGTATATTTTTAATGTATTAAGAATTCATTCTGGAGCCAGAGAGGTAGATATTTGTATTGCCTGAATAATTTTATTTAATTATTGCTATTTATATGAATTTTTCCTTTGAAATTTATCTTATAATTTTTCAAAATCATTCTGTGCCTTTTTAATGTAGTTTTCTCTGACTCATTATCTTTCTTACTGTAGCAAATTCTAAATTGAATCATGAGAACAAAGGCAGAGATTATTGTGCTATTTCCTTAAGAAAGGGGTGCAGTTGGTCCTATTCCACAATTCGTGTTCAGGCCATACTCATTTACTCTGTGTTCAGGACTTACTGAAAATTCATATTGGAGCTCTTCCATCCATGGAACCTGTCAGAGGCTAAAGAGAGGTACTGAGGCTGAGGTGATAGCCCAATCTAGGGCAGTCTAGAAACATTGTTTTTAAACTATCGTATATTAAATTGATATATTAAGCCTATTACTACTTAGTTTTATTTGTTTTCAGCATGTCACAGCTAGTATCTGATTTTTACTTTAATATATTTAAATGTAATTTTAAATAGTAAAATATTAAATATTTTCATGTGTTTGTATATTAAAATAAGATACTAATGAATAACAGAAACATAATCTAAATGTGGATGTAATTAGAATTAATAAAACATTTACTGCCATCTAGAAGAATTCTTCACCAAAGGCATAAGAAAAAGAAAACACTTGCATTACAGAGTAAGCATTCAACCAGAGTGTGGTGTGTATAACAGATAAGCTGCTAGAGAGATTACAAAGAATGAAATCTCACCCCTTTATAAAATCAGGTACATACAATCCACATATGTTTGCAAAAGAAATAATCTTCAACAAAGAAAACTTGTGGAAACATATGTTACACACAGTTCATCTTAAGTTCTCTTGGTAGATGCCTGGCTATTTTTTGCCAGTTAAGTTGCTTTATGTAAAGGAAAATAATCTTCTCACTGAGAATGCTACTATACAACAGCAACAACAACAAAATGAGAGACAGAGACAGGAACACTATCTTCCTTAATGAGCAAAGTCCTGGCCCCCAGGATTTTAAAGACATATTTTTTGAATTATAAAGCTAGAAAGTATTATTTAATATTTTCAAAATGTCGATATATATCTCATATATAGAGATTCACAATTGCAAGTTTTCTATGCAAGAAGTTCCTTTCCTTCTTTTCTCAGAGAAACTTAATATCTATTTTTATTTATATTTACATTTTAATTTTATTTACTTAACATTTTTTTCATTTATTTTAATAATTACCCACAGTTTCTCCTCCTTCTTCTCCTCCCATTCCCTCCCCTGACTTCCTTCTACTCTCTCTCCATCCACTCCTCTCATGGTCTCTTTTGCAGTTTCATGACAAATACCTATAGTCATATGTGCATCTATATAAATATTAAATGCTAGAATCCTTATATGAGAGAGAATATGTAATGTATTCATACTTAAATTATAAAGTTATTAAACTTGTTTTATAATTATTTAATAGTAGGGGTTTTAAGCTACGTTCATATAGTCTATAGAAGATACTGTTTTTTATTGCTATATATTCCATATAGGTATGGCATCAAAATGTATTTTTGAAAATAATTTTTACTGATTCTTTGGGAATTTCACATCATGCACCCCAATTCCACTCCTTTCCTACTCCGTCCATATCCAGTCCTCACCATTGCACTGTTATGCCATATAAAGAAAATTAGAAAAATAAAGAACACTTCCATCTTTCCCCTTTATTCAAATAGCTTTACTTGAAAATGTTCATTGTGTGATATATAGTTAGTCAGGTTCAAGGCCTCTACCTTCTATTACACCATCGAAAGTGGATCCTCTCTGAAACTACTCTAGGGTAATCCTGCTGTTGTCCCAAATAATGAAGATTCCACAGCTCTGGTTCCATAGGACCAATCATATCACATGCTCTAAGAGGTCATAGATGGGGTAGATGTTGGGGTGGGACAACTCAAAACTTTGGATGTGGGCCTGGGTGATAGCTAAGTTGGATCAGATTGGGCCTCCAATGGGTCTACCCCCTCAAGTAAGGAGCAGAATCAGCTCTCCTGAACCTTTGATGAGGGGTATGTTCAGCACCTTCAGGGCCAGGATTATCAGGGCCAGCTCTCCTGTGTTGGGCATAGCCAGCTCACCATCTGCAGCAGTCAGTGAAGGGCAGGGCCAGATTTCCCGGGCCCACTGAAGGGCAGGGCAGGCTCAGCATGGCCTCCAGTGGTAACATGAGATATTGACATTAACACAAACCCCAGCTGCAGCAGGACTACAGCTGTAGATGTGGCCCTCGGCAGCAGCTCAAACACACATATCACCATGGTTCTGGACAGCAGTAAAGGCCACTCTGATCAGTATGGGCCCAGCAGCAGCATGGGCTTCAGATGCAGCACGGGCCTCAAATACTGCATGGCCTTTGGTGGTAAGAGGAGCCACAGATATCAACATAAACCATGGCTGCAGTAGGGCTAGGAACCCAGACATGGGCCTCAGGAGATGAAGCCTGGAGGACACCATGGCCCTAGGTAACATGGCAGGCTGCTCAGATCACTATAGTCCCAGAAGCAACATGAACATCAGATACCAACATGGCCCCGGGTGGCTACCCAGACCCCTGGCATCATCGCATGGCCTTGGGTAGTAACAGGAGCCACAGACATCAACATAGACCCTGGCTTCTGTAGGGCCATGGACCAAATATGGCCCATGGCAGAGCCTGGGCCCTGATGTTACCATGGCCCCAGGTGGCAATGCAGGCCCACAGATCAGCATGACCCTTGCATTAGCATAGTCCTCAAACATGTATTTTTATATCTCTTAGACATTAAGATTTATTCAGGCTTTCCTATTGTTAATTTATTTCTATGAACATTCCTTCAGATGTCTCAATTAGCATAAGAAAGAACTTTCCAAAGTCTGTCTGAATACCTACAACGAAAAGTTAGGTCATGGTAATACAAATATTCAACTATATGAGATAAATTCTCAAACATATAAGTAATGTGTGATACTCCCATCATTGTCATAAAATATTATGTTATATCCTAACCAGCAGTTGATATGGCCAGGTGTCTTGATTTTGCTAACATAGTTGGTATAAAATAACAAGCAACTTTATAAAATACATCTATTGAACCACTCTAGAACCTCTCAACCTGATCATTATTTCTTGTCCTAGGTGCTGCACAGTAAAGGTTTCTAGGTTTTTCAAGCAAGCATAAAATAGAACTTTGCTATATGACTGTGCTATATAACCTGAGCATTCAAGTTAATGCCAAGATGTGCAATGATATGTACTATGGGAAATATTATACTTGTACCCTGTAAAGATTTGTCTCTTGTATTAGTTTAATAAAATGATGATTGGCCAGTAGCCAGGAAGGAAGCATAGGCAGGGCAACCAGACTATGAGAATTTTGGAAAAAGAAAAGGCAGAGACACAGTCACTAGCCAGATGCAGAGGAAACAAGATGAGAATAGTGCACTAAGAAAAGGTGCCAAGCCATGTGGATAAACATAGACAAAAATTATAGGTTAATTTAAGTTGTAAGAGATAGCTAGGAATATGCCTGAGCCATTGGCTAAATGGTATTATAATTGGCATTGTTTCTGTGTAATTTTTCAGGTCTGGGAAGCCAGGAAATGAAAGGGCAGTCTCTGTTTATGAAAGGCACACAAACATTTCACAAGAATTTCTATATAAATCCCGAGGCAGCTTTAAAAATAGAATTTTAGATAGACAAGTGTCAAATGTAGTTTCTTGGTAACCAAGTTTTCTCTGGTAGGCTCTATTTGCTGGCAGCAAGCAGAGGTGCAGCTACTTTAAGAGAGGCTTCCTGACTTAATGTTAGGGGCAAAAGCCATGCAGCTCTCTTAAGAGGCCCTGACACCAAACACTTAAACAGTGTTTATGAACAGCTAGAATCAGGCTTCTTCGTGGCATGGACCTAGAAACTCCACAGAGTTGTGGCATTAAATATGGCTCCTGCCAGTACCTCCTCCATGAAGCTAGACTCTCAAAAATCTAAGGAATAAGGTAGAGTCAGCAGCCAAAGCCACAGCTTTAATCCCAGCCATATCACTTAGCAGATTAAAGACTCATTTAGTCAGAAATAGAGATATACAGTAAAGACAGATTCAGATGTAAAAAAATAAAACAAAAAACCTCTAAATGGTTTACAGTGTGTTTAAAAATAGGCTTGGGAGAGAAAAGCAAAAGGATAGAGAAAATCCTTTAAAAAAGGAACATGCCTCTAATCCCAGCACTTTGGAGGCAGAGGCAGGCAAATCTCTGTGAGTTCAAGGTCAGCCTGGTCTGCAGAGTGAGTTCCAGGATAGTCAAAGATATACAGGGAAACCCTGTCTCAAAATTGCAACAATAAAACTAAAAGAAATAGAGTACAAAATAAGGCCTTGTAAAGATGGGTAATACACAGAGAATCTGGATACTGTATGTTATTGTGTTGCCTTTGAATAGTTTGACTGCTAAGGAAGCAGCAACAACTGCTAAAAGATATTTGATTATAAATGCTGCTGGATTAATCTAACATATATATATTTTTAAAATGCCTTGACTTTAAAATTTAAGACAAAAGATATGTTACTTTGGAGAAGAGATTTTGGTTTTGTTTCCATTGAAAATGAGAGGCTGTGGATTCATTCTGTGTTAAGAAAAATAAGGTTTGATTGAAGTAGACCCCGTGAAAAATTTCCAATGGGAACGGATGGCCCAGTTGATCCAACATTTCTGAGCACCTTTGTTGCAGTTTCCTCTGAGTTATACATCCAGAACAGCCTTAAGACTACTGGCTGAGATGATCCAGCCTCAAAGAATACTCAAGTCAGGCATTGATCATAATCCTAAATTGTCTTTGAGTTCCCATAAGATTATCAGCACCTCTAAACAGCAGGAAGTAGCCTAGAAAACTATGCCCACATTCCTAAAATATGGATTATGTATGTTTGTCTTTGTTTAGAGTGTTGGTTACAAGTTGTTATGAATAATGATAAAGAAAAAAAGCTAAACAAAGAAAATTAGATTCAGAGGTCTTGTTTTGAAAAAAATTGGGAAATGATGTAGGACAATGCTCTTGTTCACTGTAAAGCTTTATAACTCATATTAGTTTAATAAAACACTGATTGGCCAGTAGCCAGGCAGGAAGTATAGGTGGGGCAACCAGACTAAGAGAATTCTGGCTTGAGGAAAGGGAGAGAATCAGTCAGACACAGGGGAAGCAAGATGAGAATGCCTCACTGAGAAAAGTTGCCAAGCCATATGGTTAACCATAGACAAAAATTATAGGTTAGTTTAAGTTGTAAGAGCTAACTAGGAATATGCCTGAGCCATTCTAAAAATAATGTTGTAATTAATATAGTTTCTGTGTGATTACTTAGGTCTGGGCAGCCAAGAAATGAAAGAGCAGTCTGTTAACAGTTATGGCACACTGATTCTATAGTCAGGTATTGGTTACATGGGATGAACTTTAGCTAGAGGATATAAACAACCTCTGCTACTTATTCCTAAAATTAGACTGACCTGAGATGTAATCAAATATCTTTATTGAAGGCAATTCCATAAAATGAAGCAGTCAGTCAACTTAGCCACAGTTAAATGCAAATATATATTCCTTCCTTTTATGCTGCATTCAACCTGTTCCTAAGTATTGCTACTTGGGATTGCCTTTTCAAATTAGGGAATTTGTTTGAAATTCAGACTAAGGTATCATCTTAATTTTCACTATGTTGGTTTTGTAGTATCTAACACCTGAAACTGTGATCTTTTGTTTTTGTTGAAGAAAGGTAGGGTGCTTATTACTGTCTCATGAAACAGTAGAACTGTATGCATTCTAATGACTCTTCCTTGTAATTTGAATGTTTTCCCCATTTCTTTTTTCTTCTTGTATTTTTGTTTCTATTTTTTTTGGGGGGGAGACTGCTTCTAGTCATTAAAGTTTTCTTAGGTAAATTGGCAATAATAATAAAAATGTGGAGTCAGATATGAGGTGGGAGAAAGCCGAAAGATCAGAGAAGCAGAACAACTAGGCACTATTTCCCACCTCTACAAAATCCTCAGAACGAATGGGGTATCCTGTCTCTACAAGTCCTCAGACTGGATTACTTGAGCCACTTTATATTCCTCTCTCCACCTAGCCATACCCCTTCCTGTCTCCACCTTCCTAATGCTGGGATGAAAGGTGTGTGACTCCCAACTACTGGAATTAAAGGTGTGAGCTGTCACTGCATTGTTCTGTTTCTCTTTGAGACCTGGCCAGTCTTGTGTAGCCCAGAGTGGTTTTGAACTCACAGAGATCCATCTGCCTCTGCTTCATGAGTACTGGGATAAAGGTGTGAGCCATCACTGCCTCGCCACTGTGGCTAAGTAGTCCCTTAGTTCTGCACTCTGATCTTCAGGCAAGCTTTATTTGTTAGATCACAAACAAAATATCACCACAGAAAGACAATTTTATGTTGACAATTTTCAAGCCAATTCTCATTATATCTTGTCAAGTAGATGAAGCAAAACTACTATAATCTACAGATAGATTGGGAGAGTGTGTACCTTCCTAAAAACTATATGGAAATTGAAAGAAAAGAGTAATGTTCCAATACTGAAACCTGAAAAATGGCTCAAACAATTGGTCAGGTTTTGCATCAACAATGATGGCTCATAATATGTGAGATATGATTAAATGGACATTTTCTTTAATAATTGGTCTTTCTTCCTCAAATATACAACCTCAATTTAATCACAAAAAAACACACCAGGAAAAGGACAATTTTTTTCTAAAATTGCTGGCTAATAATCCTTAAACTGTGAAGTCATCTAAAACCTGAGTGTGTGAGGAACTACCACAAACAAGACAAACAAGAACATTGTAAGATTATTATGATCAAATAATAGTCTGGTATCCTGGGGTGTAAAGATGATGTCAGACAACAAGTATGAAATCTGACAGAGTAGGATAATCAGAGAAGTGTGATTTATGAGTCTTACCTAACTAATTCTAAAAACCTATATGCTAAAATGAGATGATCATAGCATAGGGAACAGTGTAAGGTAGTAGAGATACATTTGCACTTCATACTAAATCTAGAGAATTCTGTAACAAAATGTTATTTTTAAAAAATATGTTGGAGAATGTATTTCAGTGTTCAGGTAAATCCTGACTTTATTTTTTGAAGATAATTAAACTATAAGCTACCTACTTCCAATATAAGCACTGCACTCAATTTCCACAGGGACCTAAATAGCTCAAGGACTAATATCTAGGGCTTTGTGACTATAGAGGATTATAACCATCTCCTTCAAGAAAAGGAAGTGCATCCTGCTGTAATGCAGGCCCCATGAGCCAAAGATTTGTTCTAATCTCTCCAAACTACCACATACCTCTTGTCAAAAAATAACTTTATATTTACTTGTTAGCATGGTTATTTATTTTTATCCAAAGGAATATATATATATACATATATATATAATCTATGATAGTTACAAATAAGATTTAAATACGAAAGGTAGGACAGGGCCTTCACTTGGCCTTCACCCAAGTGGTAGAGTACTTGACTAGCATGTAAACAGCCCTGGGTCTGATATCCAGCACCGCATAGAACAAACAAACAAGTAGTTTCTAGCCATGTGTGGTGGCTCACATCTATAATATCGGCACTAATGATGACATCAGCTCCAGCTTAGGTTGCATAATGATTTGCAAGCCAGCCAGGCCTACTTCAGTGAGATACTGTCTAGGACAAAAGGAAATCAGACATGGGTTACATTAGTATCCTGCAGTATCCTGGGAGTTGATGAATTCTGCCCCTGTACAGCTTGATGAGATGAGTCATAAAAGAAACAGGATGTTTATGGCTTCTGCAGAAGACATTGAAAGTTTGTAAAGCACAGGTGTTGGGCTGCTTTTGTATTAAATCTTTTGTTTGTCAGTTGCAAATATACCCATCTTATTTCAGATCTGCATCTTTTTCCTAATGGAATTTCAGGCTTCAGGGAAAGGAAGCATAATGTTCTGCTGAGGCAAAGGACAGAGAGAAATTCTATTTCCTTTTCAAGACATTGTAGTCATCAGTTTGAGCCATGTGTTCAATATTTCTATCATCATCCAGCATTTCTGACAGCCTGAAGCACTTTGCATGCCTCCTTTATTTCCTCTAAAACTGATAATAAGGTTTCTGGATTAGTTCAATGCATACTTTTCCTTAATGTCAATATTATTATGCTGTAGAGAACTTTGCCTATACAGAATATTAAATCTGCACATTTCTCCATTATTTTAATGAGATTCTCCTACACGTGATTTCAACACTTTTCTGAAAAAAAAATAACTAGCATAGGCCTCATGTTTAAGATCTAAGAATATAATTTCAGGAGTCATTCATTCCTTTATACCTACAGAGGTCCTGTTTTGCTTGATTATTTAATTATGAGTCAAATTTCCTATAAAATATAGCTAGTTGATTTTGAAAAAGATTCCATAACTGTTTTTATTAGTGCACTCTGCAATGAATATTCTGCCCTCTTCCCAAAGATGGAGGGGTATGTTTGTGTTAGAGTGTAGGTGATGATGAGCGAGCATTTAGGAGAAATACAATGAAAATATTCTGTAATATGTGCTTGATAACATGGTAGAGTCATTAGATACATAGAACTACTGATTCCTTGTATGTGGCTCATGCAATTCAGCAACTCAAATTTTATAATTCATTTAAGTTTGAAAAGGCAGACACATATATGGCTTATAAATTGAACAGAACAGACCTAAGACTAGAAGATACTCTTCTGTAAGTTTATTGATTCAGTGCATTTTGTTACATTTTTGTTCCTCCATCCAGATAAAAAATTGAAAATTGATAAAGACTTTGATATTTGATTGACTGTATTGAAGGGTCAAGATATTCATTGAGACAAAGGAATATTCAAAATTTTATTGTCTGTCATAAATGATAATGCTGTTTCCTATTTGAATTAGTTTACTATTAATATAGTAAAATATTACCACAATTTTAGTGGCATAAAACAATAAAGATTTATTCTCTAATAGATTTTGAAAGTCAGGAGTCTGAAATCTGATTCACTAAATTAAAGTCAAGATTTCAAAAAGTCTTTTTCCTTCTGTAGACCCTGGAGTAAATCCATTTGTAGCTATTAGGTAGGGGTCACTCCATTTACCAGTGCTTTCCTCCACTTTCAAAATGAGCATTTGGCATCTTCCTTCTGACCTTCACTTCCACCTTCATATTTCTTCTCTCCCGTTCTGAGCCTCCTGTCTCTCTTTTACGTGTGTGCTTTTACTTGGATTCCAGGATTATCTCAGGCCATCCCCTCATCTTGGGTTTTTCTTCCAATTCCTTGCCATTTGAGGTAAGAAATTTGTAGATGTTTTGTCTTAGGTACTAGGTATCAAGCCATCTTGGGAGATACATTCAGTCTGCCATCCTGATTTAAAAATGATCAAAGTCAGAACTAATAATAATGGATCTTTGGGTATGAATCTTGAAAGGTATTTTGCTTTAGAGTTAGCCATAGCTTAAATTTATCATATAATGAGCTTGATCTTAATGACTATCCTGGTTTATCATTGTATAAAACACATATAGAAATCCTCTCTAGGTTCCCTATCTGTCATTTTAGGACTTCCTCTAGACCAGTAGTCCTCAACCTGTGAGTTGTGACCCCTTTTGTGGGTTGAGCAACCCTTTCACAGGGGTCATATATCAGATATCCTGCCGTATCAGATATTTACATTCAGTTCATTCTAATTATAATTACACATTATAATAGATTGTTTACTTACATTCATTAAGTATAATTTCTAAAGCGGTTTCCTTTCCTGTGAGATGGTTGACCATCAATACAAATAGTTTTTAGCTGTCTTATCAGTAAAGTTAACTAACTTGGAAGGTTTGAGGTCCTCTCTCACTTTGAAACTTTTTGTCATACACCATTAATTACAAACATTTCTGAAATTATTGCCATAACCTCATCTTCCCTCCCTTATGTAATATTACCATAAGAAACTCTCAAGTTTTCTACCTGAGAAAAAATATCTTTAAATCCTTGTCCATTTCATTTCATAGTTAAAAAATAATTAAACGTTTTACAAAGACTTGTCTGGGCTAATTCTGGACTAACAATATGGCTTTATTTTCCTTTGTCAGCAAGAAAGATATAGTGACAAAAGAGTTCAAAGCTCTAGAGTTGTAGTTTATTTCATAGTAGTTTTTCTGATATTTATAAGTCATATTTGTTATTCAATTGTACCTCTTTTAAATTAGGACAGCAAAAATATTTTGTCAGTGTACTCATGACAATGCATATAAAGACTTTATTATCTTGTTAAACAAGAGGAAGAAAAGAGTTACCTAAGACGGTCATACTCTATAAGCCTATTATGAAGAGACATTATGGCTCTAGAGAGAGATAATTGAAAGGGAAAGAACAAGGAAACATGGGAAGTGAATTTAGACTATCTAAGTAATACAAGAAAGAATATAACTAAGACTATGATCACTGTGAGGAAGAAATCATGGAGAGCACAAAGAGAAAGTTAAACAAAGGGATTTGTAAGCTTTTTTAAAGTAATTTCAATTTTGTACTAAACCTAATGCAAAGCACTGGGGAATTTAAAGCAGGGAGCTAGTAAGAACTGATTTAGCTAATTAGAACATACTCTGGCAGATGAGACTGGAGTAAAACATGGAGTAAGTAGGAGAAAGTTTAGACAGAGGGCTAATGAGTGCAATGATGGTGATTTTTACCACAAGAGACCTCTATCTCTGCTGTTCTCATGAATTATATTGATGTTTGGATTCCAATTTTACATTTGAGAGGCACTAGGGTTTTCAGTTTTTAAACAGGATTTCAAGTAAAAGGGATACTGTGGCTTCATAAACAACTCTTTAAAAATGTGTTTGTATTTTATATGTACCCTCATGTATAATAATAATGCCAGCAAGTATCTATGTATGCATGTATGCATGCATGTATGTACCTATGTATGTATGTATGTATGTATGTATATATGTATGTATGTTACATGATGTGCATGAAGTACCTGTATAGGCAAGAAGAGGGAGCCAGATCCTCAGGTACTGAATTTACAATCGACTGTGAACCAGAAGGAGCATTGCAGGGATCCCTGAGCACTGGGAACTTCTGTCCCTATGTGTTTAACAGGCACTGGCAGGAGTGCCCATGTGCTGGTGTGGAGTGCTCTGTAGAGGTTACACCTGGGTGAGGTGTGCTCAGTGGTGTGAAGTCCACTCTATATGCTGTGAATGTTTCATCACCATTGGTTAATAAAGAAACTGCTTAGACCAATGGCTTAGCAGAGGAAAACAGGGTGGGAAATGTGAACAGAGATTTATAGAAAGAGTAGGCAGAGCCAAGGAGATGCCATGTAGCTATCAAAGGAGAAGGATACCACCAGAATCTTTCCAGTAGGCCACAGCCTTTTGGTGATACACAGCTTAATAGAAATGGGTTAATTTAAGATTCAAGAGCTAGCTAATAAGAATCCTGAGCTAATATGCCAAACAATGTTGTAATTAATAGAGATTCTGTGTTATTATTTGGGTCAATAACACTCAAGAAATGAATGAGCAGCATCATTTACATACATGTGCTACTCTAAATCAAAATATACCCTACACAAGTATATATAAGCTTAACTTTTTGGCAAGTAGGCTATCTAGAGTACTCTTTCACTTCATTCTTGTATCACTACTGTGTGATATTTTATACGTGGAGATTTTGTATTTCTTTTTTTTCTTTAATTTTTTATGATTTATTTATCTTTATTTTATGTGCATTGGTGTGAAGGTGTCAGATCCCCTGGAACTGGATTTTCAGACAATTGTGTGCTGCCATGTGGTTGCTGGGAATTGAACCCAGGTCCTCTGGAAGAGCAGTCAGTACTCTTAACTGCTGAGCCATTTCTCCAGCCCTGAGATTTTGTATTTCTTGATCAAGTTGTATTGGTTTCTCCATGGAAAATTTACATTTTTATTAAGACTTCATTTTTCAGTAAGCATATCTTTTAAAGAAAGTTCATGCACATTTTTTCCAAATTAGACTTTGACATTTATAACTCATAATACCAAAAGTCTAAGATCTGTTGGTTGGAAATTGGGTTTTGGCTGAGCAAGAGAAATTCTTAGGGGCATGTATAATGTTGAATCTGACAGAGACAGGTGACCTGCAGTAAGCCTGAGAATATGTGGAGTATTTTGGCCTGGTGAAATGTGGAGCTGGGCATCTTTTTTTCCACTGTAGAGCCAGCAGAAGTGAAGAAGCATGATTCCACTGCCATCAGGAAGTGCCAAGAAAAGAATGAATTTATGTCTATATCTGTACTTTTCAACAATTTGTGAACCCACAAGCATTAGTGGACAATATATAGCACAGAGTAAGGCAAAAGTAGAAATTTTCTTGCACTATAAATGTTTTAAATTTTCTCTCTCTCATACACACACACATATACTCACACACATATACATGACTTGTACACAAGTACTAATTTTAGGACACCTTTTAAAAGGTTTAAGTGAAAAAGATTTTCTATTGACTAATAACTGATTTTTGAATCTGGGGTTATTAATAATTTTGTTTATACATAAATTACATAAGTATACTTCACAGGGTATCTTAGGCATGTGTCCATATTTTGCTTTCTGTGTAAAATTTTACTATAGTAACATTTACAATATTTACATATTGTGTGTAACAGAAAAAATGAAGTATGACTGGCTATGTTAGAAAAAAGAAGTATAAAGGTGTCTAGAGGTCCATTTATGTCAATAAAGCAATGGATACTATGCTTATAACCAAAAACATTTACCTAAACTAGCCAGTACTTGATTTTTTAACACTTGTGCCATGATTTGGAGAGGTTAAAGTAAATTGTCATAATAACTAATGGTATGAGCAATCCCCCACATATGTATTTCTATGTATTATACAATATATATGTGTTACACATTGTCCATTGTATCATATCTGCATTCTGTGCAATGTACAAGGTAATGAGACCATTATTTTTGTCTTTAAAACAATATATTTTATGTTATAACTTGGTGTTTTATTATGAATAATATATTTAACTGACTCATTAATTTTATCATCACCTAGTTCTTTTAATAATTTTATTAGGGACAGGCACAAAGAAACCCATGTTTTTTAATTTCAGTATTACAGTTTACACTCACATAACCATAATAATCACTCACTATGGAGGAAAATTGGTTTGCAAACTACCAATTAACATACATAGCTCAAAAGAAAATACATTTTCTATAAACATGTGAGAGAACTTATCTAATATCACCTTCAATAGTAGTCATAAAATACATTTTAATAGCAATAACTAGTATGTTGAACTTTACTTTGTTCCAAGCAGTATTAAATTCTTCAAGTGAATTATGCTATTTAATCATCATAATTATTCAAGAAGGATGGTGTCATTATTAGCTCAGTGTATAGAGAGGAAGACTAAAAAATAGTGAACCTAAGAACACAGTCTGAAAACAGTAGAGCCAAGATGACAACTTGAGCTTTGAGCTTTTAGGGTCGCACATAACTGCATTCCGGTGTTAAACATAATATGCAGCCATGGATGACCTTAAACTCCCAATTTTCCTGCCCCTACCTCTCGAGTGCAGACATTACAAGCAAGCACTACAATACCCATCAGGTGGAACCTCTGTTTTTAGCCACTTTCTTACCACCTACAGGGGTTGAGGCTAAACACACCATTCTTCACCTTCCAGGTCATCTACATAATAGTAGTAGTAAAAAGTAGAAGACACATATGAGAAAAAGGCATGTTCTTCCTTCTTAATTAAATTGGGGGAGCTTTGGAAAGTTTGAGTGAATAGGTAAACAGCAGATGAAGTCTTCAGTAAATGTATATTTTTTGTGCATGGCCATGTCAAGGACCAAAACTTTAGATCCAAGAGAAATTGTCAAAATGGAGCTGAACCTCATTCACTAAACAACTATTTGGGGGTTTTTTGTGGGTTTTGCGGGGATGTTTTGACTATTTTAATGATCTCACATGAAAGATGACTCAGCTCAAAAATCATATCACCTTGTAAAACACTTTTTTAAAGTTAATAGAATCTCAGCACAAATACATATATTTTCATTATAATTTATTATATGAACAATTTTATCGAGTTATTTCAAATTATATATTTAATAAGTATGTTTATTTAATAATTGCCAAAAGAGCTTTGGAGCATATAACATTAGTAAATTTGATTTTAAAAATTATTTTTATTTGCTTTATACTTTTATTTTTACTTTCTATTTAATCACTTTATGAGAAACAGTGTCATTTTAAGACAATTATTTTATAAATTCAAATACTGAATTATAGAATATGTACACATAACCATGTATGTGAATTAAGCTGAATTAATGGTTCCTGAGCAGTAGATCAGTGAAGAACAAAGATAATTTTTATGTTGCAGTTCTATTCCCCACAAAGAACGTCAGAGGAACCTGAGGTTCTTCAAGAAGAACGGTTTTCCTTTTTAGTAGTACTATTCAAAAAGAACAGGCTTCTATGGCAGCACTTTATTTTCATTCCAGGATTATTGACTGCAATAAAATACTAATCTATAATATTAATTTTAATTCTAATGCAACTGAAACTAGCAGATGGTTCCCCACAAAGATGCCTATGCCCTAATCACCTGAGAATTTTTTAGGTTACATGGCATAGGGAGTTTAAGTTACTAATAGCTGGCATTTACAACATATTTTTTTAAATTGGCATTCTACTAAAATCAATTCAAACTCGTTAGTCTTAGCTTATTTGCAGGTGTCAAATTTCAAACATAATAATAGAGTAGTTATTAGTTTTGTATCTTTTTGTATCAAATATCCTCCATAACTGTATTAAAGCTCATCTTTAGTTATGTATTTTTTATCTCTTATGCCAATAATCATTTTTTTAACTGATCTGGCAGGAGAGGTACTTTATAACTGTCAGTTCCACCAGATGGTCATTAGCCTACATCTTGAAGAGTTAGTCCATTTAGTTTGCTCACATCATGAAATGATTTAATACTGGAGCCCAACCCTAGATCCTCCAAAACCACAGGCATCAAAGACTTTATTCATCAGGTGTCATTTGGAGAAGTAATTAGCTTCTCCTTGCTCAAGGTAGTCTTCTAGGGAGTTTGGTGTGGAATTTAATGGAAGGATATCCTGCTTCATTCTTTGCTGTATAACTGGTCAGTCTTTTCTTCCAGGGATAAAAAAGTTTACAAGTTATTAGAGTTTAAGTAATAGTCTCAAAGCCATATATTTAAGAAAAAACAGAGCATACATATGATATATATTTATTAAGAAGTTTATTAAATAAAAATACTCAATTCTGATGGCACAACTATAGACTTTCTGCTTTTTATATCTTTCAAAATATTTATTTTTAAATGTTTAATTATATTTTCATAATGCTTTTTTGTTTTGTTTTTAACAGCATATAGCTACCTGAAATCTCCTCTGAGGAACACTTTTTCCCTATATTATTGTAACAGGAAATTGAAACTTCAAATGATAAATACAGCAAGTCTCTACAAATTCATCTTAAATGCCCATTATGTTATTAATATGAATTGCAACAATAACATGTCAAGATGTATGTTAGCAAGTGAGATGGAAGATAAAATGAATTCCTGAGTTTATGAATACTGATAAATAGGTCAAAGGTGCCCTGCCTGCAAAAGGAAATATTCTGTCACATGTTAAAAGGGGAGATAATTTTAGGATTTGGAGAACTGTGTTGGTTAGAGCATGGAATGTTAAGTCGAAAAGGGAGAGGATTAGTTGACTTAAAAATAATTAATTTGAAAGTGACATATATAAATAAATCTTACAGGCAAATTATAAAGTTTTCATTTTGTATCCTATTCTAGATAATAAAAATGTGACTCATTGAATAATCATTGACTATATTAAGAGATGTGCTCCTATGAAACAGATTGAAAGTTCAAACTCAAGGCAACATAATTTTTATCTTTTCTGAATTAAGACATGATACTCCTGTTTAAGCATACATTTTTACTTGATAAATTCATTTTTTTAACTCTTTTGCAGTAAGCTGATGTGGGATTACACTCTGTATGTTGTGAATACCATTCGATAATAAAGAATCTTCTCTGGGCCTATTGCAGTACAGAATAGGGCAAGGTTGAAATTCCAAGCAGATAGCAGTGGAGAGAGTAGTCAGAGTCAAGAAGAAGCCATGTAGCGGCCAAAGTAGACAGACTCCGGATGCTGGACAGAACCTTACCAGAAGCCACAATCACGTGGTGATACACAGAATAATAGAAATGGATTGATTTAGGATCTAAGAGCTAGCTAGAAATATTCTTAAGCTATTGGCCAAACAGTATTGCAAATAAAATAGTTTCTGTATGATTATTTCAGGTCTGCACAGCTGGAAACAAAAGAGCAGCCTCTGGCAACAAGAAGCCATAATCATGTTTGAATTTATCTTACATCTTTGATCCAAACATCATTTTAAAAACTTGATTTGGTTAGAGCTACCCCAAGATATTTTATGTTGCTTATTGCTATTGTAAAAGGTGATGTTTCTCTGATTTCTTTCTGAGTCAGTTTATCATTTGTATATAGGAGGGCTACTAATTTTTTTTAGTTGATCTTGTATCCTGCTAAATGACGGAAGGTTTTTATCCATTGTAGGAGTTCCCTGGTAGAATTTTCGGGTATACTATAATATCATCAGCAAATAGTTTGACTTCTTAATTTACAATTTATATCCCCTTGATCTCCTTTTGTTCTTTTATTGCTCTAGCTAGAACTTTGAGTATCGTATTGAATAGACATGAAGAGAGTGGACAGTGTTGTCTTATTACTGATTTTAGTGGAATCACTTTGAGTTTCTCTCCATTTAGTTTGGTGTTGTCTGTTGGCTTGCTTTCATTATGTTTAGGTATGTTCCTTGCATCACTGATCTCTCCAACACCTTTATCATTAATGGGTGTTGGATTTTGTTGAAGGCATTTTTAGCATCTATTGAGATGATCATACGTTTATCTTCTTTCAATTTGTTTATATGGTGAATTACATTGACAGATTTTCATATGTTGAACCATTCCTTTATCTTTGGGATGAAGCCTACATGAGGGATCAAGATGGCTGAGTTGAGGGAAAAGAGAGGAAAAATAAGGAAAGAGATATCTTGATAGAGAAAGCCATTATGGGATTAGTGAAAAATCTGGCAATAGGAAATTCCCGGGAATCCACAATGATGACTCCAGCTAAGTATCCAAGCAATAGTGGACAGTTGTGCTTAACTTGCCCTTCCCCTGCAATCAAATTAGTGACTATCTTAACTGTCATCATAGAATCTTCATCCAGTAAAAGATGGAAGCAGATGCTGAGATCCACAACTAAGCACTGGGACAAGCTCTCAGAGTCCAGTTGAAGAGAGGAATGAGTGATAATATGAACAAGGGGGTCAAGACCATGATAGGGAAACACAAAGAAACAGCTGACACGAGCTAGTAGAAGCTCATTGACTCTGGATTGACAGCTGGGGAGCCTGCATGGAACTGAAACAGGCCCTGTGAATGTGGGTGACTGCTGTGTGGCTTTGCAGTTTGTGGCACCACCGACAGTGAGACCAGTATTTATCCCTAGTGCATGAACTAGCTTTCTGGAGCTCATTCTCTAAGGAGGTATACCTTGCTCAGCCTAGAAACGGGGGAGGGCCTTGATCCTGCCTCAATGAGATATTACAGAATTTTTGACTCTGCATGGGAGACCTCACCCTTTCTGAGGAGTGAATGGGGGGTTGGTAGTGGGATGGTAGGGTAAAGGAGAGGAGAGGGAGAGGGAACTGGGATTGGTATGTAAAATAAAAAAGATTTTTTTAAAAAAAAGAGTAAATTAAAAAATAAATAAAAAAGAAAATAAAAACTTTATTTTTAAGTGCATCTCATTTTCCTGCATAAATGGAAATGAGTTTTGTTTTACTATCTCAAATACCAATTAATTATTTTTGTTTAAATAAGTTGACATTGTGCAAATGTTAAGTCAATTGTGGCCAAGACCATTTGAACCTTGACTTCAATTTCAAGGCTACTAATAATGGCACTTAGTAACAGAAAATGTGAAGCATAATCATGATAATTATTTTGGAGAAATTAAAGACATTCCTTCCACATTAAAAAAATGGAAAAAGAGGGCTAAAGAGATAAGAGATGACCCAGTGGTTAAGAGCAATTGTTCTTGAAGAGGACCTGAGTTTGGTTCTCTGCACACATATGGTGCCTTACATCTGTAACCCACAACTATCTGTAAATCTAGTTCTAGGGGATCTGACCTAGTTCATTTGTAACCACTGTGGGCACTAGGCACAGAGATGGTACACAAATATATATGCAGGCAAAACAATCACAGACATAAAATAAATATAATCTTAAATTCTTTTAAAGAAATCTGAGAAAATAAACAAGAAAGTAAATGTTGAAAGTTAGAATTTTTTCTTATTTTGAAAAAAACAATTCTTAAATATGTATATTAGGCTGGAGCCTATAGCTAAATAACAATGGCAAATATATGAGATTTTTATGGTTACAGAAAAAAAGGTGTCATGATGTTGAGTTGCCTTCTTTTTACATACTTAATTCATTCTTTTTCTATTTAAAATGAGGCCAGAAAGAAATGACTAACACTGTAGATTGAGCTTTGTCAGTTTGTTGCCATTCTTGGTATTTGCTGAGTTACAATGCTTGCTTCATGGTTGAAAGCCTTAGAAGAATAGGCATTTAAATACTAGCTATACAATTAAATTAGCTGTTTGAGCATAAGAAACTTTACATTGCTGAGCTTGTTTGCTAGTTTTCTGGAAAAAAGTAAGTAAGATCTATTTTATAGCAAACTTGTCAGAATACAATGCAATATTTAATATAGAATCCATATGTGAGTATGCACTATGTGGTAACGATAAACACACTACTTTTACTAATTTTGTTAATCTTTATTCTTATTATATTTTTACAGTCTCTAAGGACTATCTTATTACCTATGCTTCCAAATATGTAATGAGGGGATAATAACAGTGTCTGCTTAGTGAGTAATGTGGGGATGGAGTAAGTTAATATATGTAAATCTTAGTAGAATGTCAATTATGTTTTTAGTGTGATATAAATGATAACCATTGTTATGGGTGTTAAAGAAATTATATTTTATGGGTTTCAGTGAACTGAGCAGAAATATATTTAAGGAATATAAATTCATATATCACAAACTCGTATCTGTTCTTTTTCATTGTAACATTGATCCCAGTGGCTAATTTTATAGGTTTTTGAAAAATTACATTTGCTTTTTGGCAATTATATACATGCATATAATGCATTCTGATTACTCTCATGTCAACCCTTTCTAATGGTCCTGACACCTGTCACCCTACCATCACAACCCCCAATTTCTTTGCCATGTTCATTTATTTTTGTTTTGTTACCTTTGGGCTTAACCAGGAAATCTGTGTAAAAATTAGTATGAAACTATCCACTGGAGGGAGCTTGATGGGCTTACAAGTGGATACACAACGAAAACAATGAGTCCTCCACTCCCACTACTCATCAGAAGCCAAAACTTCATCAGGGATTAGCAAAGCACCATAAGCCTCTCCCCATCTGGGCGAAATTCCTGTGCAGGAATCCACACTGCTGTCAGCTCATGATTGCAATGGCTGTGACATACAAACAAGGTGGCATTTTGTAGCTGTGATTATCTGTCAGTCTTCCTATCTTCCAGCTCTTAAATTCTTTCACAATGTTCCCAAAGCCTTAGAATGGATAGCATGACCTGGCTTATTGAAGATTAACATTTAACCACCACTTATTTTTAAAACCATGAGCAACCATGAGTTCCTGGACTGCTGTTTCTTGTAAAGACAGGCTTTTCTGATTGAGACTGAAAGTAACATTTGTCTATGGGCAAAAATACAGGTTGCTTTTTCTTTTAAATGCCGTTTTATCCTGTCAGTTGAGCCAAAAAATAATAGGAATCTCCACCATAGGACATATTATTTTTCCCAGTAATATGGTTTTGACTGGACATACAATATGAGGTATAGATTCCTGCCCATGGAGCAGTTCTCAAATCCAGCCCCATAGTGTTTCTTTACATCCATACCACTCTGGCAACTACTGCCAAAGTAGGTTCATTTTTTTCTGGCAGATTGCTACTGTGGCTCATTGGATTCAAAGCTGGTTAATACTATTGCCTTTACTCTCTCCTCCCACTCCCCACAGCAGCCTGTGTGGCATCTTATAACTAGAAATCTTAGGAAGGAAATTCCAAACTCAATTCCAGCTTGGTTTTCTGTATCCTATAACAAAACTTTGTGGTAAAAAATTTGTAGTTTGCTGAATAAATATTTATTTAAAATATTTATTTAAAAATGTTTTAAATATTTAAAATATTTAAATATTTAAAAATATTTAAATATGTATTTAAAAATCAACTACCTAGATACCAAGAGTAAGATAAATTTAGAGGGCCATGGGTGAGATGAAGTGTAAGGCATGTGGGATACCAAAAGATACATAAAGAAAAAATGGCTATCATTAGATTAATATATTAATATACCATGTCATGATTTACTTATTATTGCCTATTATCAGTCAAAGTCATATATTAGTATACATGATGATATGGGATTTCCCTCTGTATTCTATGAATATGTTTATTATCATTGGTTAATAAAAACGTTGCTTTGGCTTATAACAGGGCAGAATATAGTTAGGCTGGAAGAGATAGAGAGAGAGTAGACAGTCATAGAGACAACATATAGTTGCTAAAGGAGAAAGTCACCTGCCAGAACCTTATCAGTAGGCCACAACCTCGTGATAACACAAAGATTAATAGAAATCGGCTAATTTAAGATGTAAGAGGTAGTTAATAAGAAGCCAGAGCTAATAAGCCAAACAGTTTTGTAATTAATACAGTTTCTGTGGGATTATTTGGGTCTGGAGCAGTCGAGAAATGAAAGAGCAGTGTTCTCCTACATGCATGTTCCACTCTAAGGACATTTAAAGATGAAAATAAAATGTAGCTGTGAATAAGATCAGTTATGCATGTCTGAGGTATAATGTCATATCTTAATAAGGCTTTAAATCTACTAGATTGTTGGGAGTTATGCAACCTAATCTTGGACCAGCATATGACTGCCTATCCAAGAGGTTTCCTCAGGGCAAAGCACCCATGGGAATGGACTCTCACTTGGCAAGTACCAGTAGTCCATGGAACAGCAATGGAATTTTCAAAATTTGTGCAGCTTGCAGGCTCTTTTCTCTCATTATATTGTTGATTCTTTAGGCAGTGTTTAATTTTCCTTTCTCAGTCACATATGCAATGGCTGTAATTTCCCCTGGAAATTTTGTTCTTTCTCAAATATTGTCCCCTAAGATTCAGCAGGGGATGAATGCTTCTTAAATCTCTTATATGGAATTACTAACTATAGTTCCTAATCTTGGGAACTTTTCTGACTCAGTAGAGAAAAGTACATATGAGAAAACCATACTTAGAGCATTAACAGTATCTCAGTGTTCTGGAAAGGAGAGTAAGGCATGCATAAACAGAATAAGAGAAAAGCCTCAGGAATGAACATAGTGCTAACTATTTAGAGTAAGTTCCCTGGACACCAATCAAATAGAATTAATGATAAGATCTAACATACTCCAAAGGTAAAAATGTAATGTAAAATATGGGATGGATAGATCCATCTTTACCATAAACAGGAGCATACATTGGTGGAAGATTATGATACAGTAAGATGGAAAAAGAATGCTTTGTCAAAGTCTGCCTTTTAAAAAATATTTATTTTTTAAAATACTATCTTTTCTCATTTTACACACTAAGCCCAGTTCCCACTTCCTCTTCTCCTTTCATTCCCTCCACCCTCCCCTCACCCCACCCCACATCTACTCCTCAGAGAGCATAAGGCTTCCCATAGGGAGTCAACAAAATCTAGCACATCCCTTTGAGGCAGGACCAAGGCCCTCCCCCACTATATTTAAGTTGAGCAAGGTATCCCTCTAAAGAAAATGGGCTACAAAAAGCCAGCTCAAACAGTAGAGATAAATTCTGGTCCCACTGCTAGTGGCCCCACAGACTGCCCCAGCCATACTGCTGTCACATTCAGAGGGCTTAGTTTGGTCTGATGCTGGTTCCCACACTGTCAGTTCAGAGTCAGTGAGCTCCCATTAGCTAGGTTCAGCTGTTTCAGTGGGTAGCCCCATCATGGTCTCAACCCCTTTGTTTACATTATTGCCCCCCTCTCTTCAACACATATGAATACCTGATTCTTGACAAAGATAAAATTATACAATGGAAAAAAGACAGCATCTTCAATAAATGGTGCTGACATAACTGGATGTCACCATGTAGAAGAATGCAAATAGGTCCATACCCATCCTCATGCATAAAACTCAAGGCCAAATGAATCAAAGACCTCAATATAAATCTAGCCACACTGAACCTTATAGAAGAGAAAGTGGGAAGTATTATTGACTGTATGGACACAGGAAGCCACTTCTTAAATATAACCCCAGTAACACAGAAACTGAGAGCAACAATAAATAAATGGGACCTTCTAAAACTGATGGTGTATGTGATTAATCCGGACTCTCTGAACATGGCTGACAAGGA
>LOJH01006310.1:0-32653 GCA_001685095.1 Ellobius talpinus
TCTGTGCTGCTGGGGTTATATTTAGGAAGTGGTCTCCTGTGCCAATGTGTTCAGGTGTACTTCCCACTTTCTCTGCTATGAGGGGTCAGTTTCTTGATTGCCCACTGGAGCGCTGCCATCTTTGGGTAGGTGGGCCTGGGCTATGTATAAGAAAGGTAGCTTGAGTAAGCCAGTAAGCAGCATTCCTTCATGATCTCTGCTCAGGTTTTGCCTCCAGATTCCTGTGTTGAATTCCTACCTCTGACTTCCTAAATGATGGTCTGTAACCTGTAAGCCAAATAAGCCCTCTCCTTGAGTTGCTTTTGGTCAGTGGTTTATCACAGCTACATAAACTAAACTAGGACACATATTTGGTTTATTCAGTGGCCATAATTACATTGTCTAGCATGTAATACTCAGTGCACTGATCTCTTTACTGATTCTTCGTGACCCATGTGGAATCCTTTTGAAAGGCCATTAGTTGGTTTGGTTCAGTTTGGAGAATGGCTTCATGACTGGCTGTGTCCTTGGGACAGAAGTGTGAATCTGGGAGTGCTTGGCACTGTCACTGTTCTGGGGTACAACTGAGACCTGTAATTCCTTTGGTTCTCCTAGAGAAGAGACCAGCTAATACAGTAATAGAGTTCTGCTGCCAGACACTTGTTTACAGTTGCCAGGTTTCTTCATATTGTTAGATAGGTCACTAGTGCTAAGAATATGTGTGGGTTTTTAAAAAGGATAATTCTTTTTCTCCTTAAAGACCAGACAGTTCCAATGAGGTGTATTCACATTTTAAAAATAATAATTTTCTTTATTTGAGGGAAGATGTGTGAACATACTTCTTTCATAAACTTGAGAACTTCATTTTTTTTTTAACTTACAGAATTGCTGTACTTGGATAGAATTTCCTTTTAAAACTTAACCATAAGGCTATATTTCTTAATATATTGGCATAAAATTTTTTTTGACCTTTGACTTAAGGTCAGAAAGAATTCCCCTGTCTTTTTAGATGTACCAATTCTCAGTTTTAGTCTTGAAGCACAGATCTAGGATATAATGACAGCATTATTCAACCGACCGTTTTTCTCCGTAGTCTTCTCTGTTACTCCATCCTCCTGCCTTCCTAGTCCTTCTGATGCTTCCTCCAGCCAGCGCTTTCAGGACAGGGAGTAGCGTGGAATAAGTGTGGATTTAACCTAGACGGCAGGAAGCCTTTCCAGCAGCACTAACTCTGCTTGGCTCTATTCATACAGGTGGGAGAGGCTCAGGGAAGAGCAGTCTGTTGGCAAACCACTCCTGATGTACATGCAGTTTTGCCGTCATAGACACATTTGAGCTGGTTTCCCATTTGATGGTGGCAAAACGATTTTCACATCAAGTGGAAAAATTGCTATATCAGGACTTTCTTCAAAGACTTTAAAACTCACCTTTTCAGGACTACATGTTTTTTATGTTTCAAGACTTGCTTTTTCTTCATAAAATTACTTATTTTTTAGTATTACTTGACAAATTTATTTTATGATTGATTAAACAGTTTTGGTAGTATATTGAACTTTATATAGCTTTATCTTAGTATTCAGATTTAACACTAAAAATTAATGCTACTAAAAAGTAGTTTTGCAAACCATGTGTTTTGATTTTTTTAATTTAATATTTAAGATTTTACTTCTTTTTCCTACTGTTTTGAGAACTTCTAAATTTTCTATCTTTCAGAAATACATCTTTCCCAGTGTCAATACCTTTTTTGTTGTATAGAAGAAGGTTGTGTAAAAGACCATTTGGAAAATTTGATAACAGCATGTACCCCCCCACTTATTCATTGTACCTCATCAGGATGGTCTTGGACATGAACTTTCTTAGAATCAGGCAATGCCGGTTCCTATGGAACTTCCTGTTTTTTCAGATAAAAATAGAAAAGCACCTCAGAAAGGAAATCTGGTCAGGGTGAACTATGTTATGAGATCAGTTGGACTTAGTTGTGGCCTGGATTATATAGTATATAATCTGAATAAAATGTGTAAAAGACTTCAAGTGTCTGTGAACTTTAAATATTAAATACTTTAAATACATAGTAAAATAGGTGATATAGGAAGAAGTTCTGGGTAATTGTGAGAGGTATTCTATATTTAGCATTGTAATCTGGCACTGTATTTGGAGATTTTAGGTAGAGGAAGGTTACATGGAAAATACTATAAATTCCCTTTATAATACTTGATTGTCAAATACTGACATCTAATTGGCAACTGCTTTGATCTGTGTATGTTCTTCTTGCCAATTTTTCTAGATGTTAGCAAAAATTAGGTTTTTGCTTGTATTAGAAGTTTGAATCCTAAAAGAATTACTTAGTTTTAAAGCAACAAGTTAAGGTAGAAACATGATACAGTTCGTAATAATAAAATGGCTAGTATATATGGAGAACCTAGTGAGTGACAGCTGAGACTATGGCAGGCATTTTACAGGGATTATCCTGTTTAGTCCTTGCAGCAGCTGTATAAGGTGTGTGCCATTGTCACCCCTCCTTAGGGAAGGTTATGGAGTGAACAGTCATTCAGTTAAGGAGGTATTACTAAATACTGGTATGGAGATCTGAGTCGCTGATTCATCGCACCAGAACTCTGGCCTTCAGCTGTGATGCAGAAAAATGAAGAATTAAAGTGAGAATGGCTAGCACAGTTGGTCTTGTTACTTTCCCAACCTTTTACATCCGTTTTGTTTACATCTTGTTTGCATATGTTCATTGGTTTAACAGTATATGCTGGCTTCTCAGGATACTTGTTGAGGAGGATTTAAATTCTTGAGTGATGCTAATAGTTCTCTTTTTTCTTTCTTTTCCTTGATAGTAAAAAACCCCTTTGATGAAACATTTGGAAAAATACAAGTAAGTAAAAAATCGTAATGCTTATAATTTATGTCATGCTTTAAGTGATGAAAAGATTAAAGTGACTATATCCTAAGAAAGTAACTTTAAGGCCCTTTTAGTTTGAAGCATTATGTTTTGGGTATTCCTGCCTCTAATATAACTCTGACCTAGAGCTCCTCCTGACAACTGAAGTGTTTATTACTTCACTATAAAGACAACTGCCCCATCAAATGGGAGTGGCATGCCATCCCTGTTCTGATGCTTATACTTAAAAGTATCCCTTGTTGTTCTCAGTTGTCTGATATCTTAGAGAGTTTTTTCTTTTGTTCTCATTTTGTCTCTTTTTGGATCTTTGTTCTGTTGGTATGCTGACCCATCAGGAAAGCAAAGGTCTGAAAGGGAAGTGGCAAGGCCTTTTAAAGACTCGTCTTCAAAGGGTGATGTAATAGCAGTAACATCAAAGTATTTTTGCTTTTCATATCATAGACACTTCAGTATTTAGATATTTAAGACTTTTGTTTATATTATAGTACATAGTTCTCTGCTAATGTTTCATTATAGGAACTGACCATTACATAGATCTGTATCAGAAAGTATTTGTTTTAGTCAGGGCATGTAATAAAGTACAGTGAGACCTGTAGAATAGTATTTCAGATTGCTAGGAGTGGAGCTTTGGGGTAATTTTGTTCAGTATATGTTGTAATGAAGACATTTGCTTGCAATGAATTTGACAACTGAGTCTTTAAAATGTGGTAGTGTCATAATTGAGGCTTAGTCCAGTGGATTCCAGGAGCCTTAGGAGGACAAAACTATTTTCTTTAGTATCATATATTCTCACAGATTCAGCGTAAGAATCTTGGGTTTCAGCCCCAGCTTTTACTTCTTGGTGTTTGATTTTTTTGAGTTTGAATTATTGTGTTTCTTTTTTTCTGTTTTTGTTTTTGAGATAAAGTCTTATAGAGGTCAACCTGGCCTTACCGTTATTCTCCTGTCTCAGTCTCCTTATGCTGGGATTACAGGTATAAACCAGTGTTCTCTGCACTTTGACTTTTTACTTTTGTGTGGCTATAGGAATTGCCTTGATTCATAATGACATAAAGATGAGGGCAATAAAAGGGTGATGTGGCCAAAAGCTGAGGAATAAGCAGTCACCTCTAGGGTTGAATACTTTGTCGTCATGCCATAATCCAAGGAAATGGGGTGAGAATTTAGAGCTTTTTATGAATTTGCTTCTTCCTGTCTTCACTGATCATAGGTGCACAGACAAAATTATGTTCTCATAATGTGTAAACTTGTTTTCTTGGTTTCCTGGACATGACTGTGGGGACAGAAGGAGAGATGCAGTTTCGTGTCTTTTGACATGTATGTGTCACCTTGTCACATTCTCTACCTTCTCACTGCGCCTGGACTGGCTCATGGGCATGTTCATCCAGCAGCCCTGTTCTGTCAGTCATGCAGATATCCCTGCTAATTATGACCTTGGGCAGTGTTAGACTCTCTTCCCTTCCTCCTCATCATCTCAGCTGCAGTTGTTCTTTTTTGTGTGTCGTTGTTCAGACTGCTTGATAGATTCCATAGACCATGCCGCATTTTCTCCAGGTCACTTCTGCCTTCTGCTCAGCAGCATTTCAGTCATGCACAAGGCTGCTCTACTTTTCTCCTGAATTTTCAGAATAAAACCAAACTATTCTTCTTCATATCTAGGCTACTTTCCCTTCAGTTTGCTCCTGTTTATGTAAGAAATGTAACCAGTGCTTTCATGGTTCTGTACCTCTTGTGCTGTTCCCTCTTCTTGGAATGCCGGTCAAGCCTTTTCTTCTTGTGCTGGCCAGCTCTAATGCTCTGTTACAAAGATGGGCTTTTGTTTACCCACTCCTCTCTGTTTGCATTGAACTTGGCAGCTATAATGTGACTCTGCATGGTGGTGGTGGTCTTGAGAACAGGAGATACCTTGTTTGTGTGTCTCACTTTGCTCTGAAAAAGTAGTTCTTCACTCTTTAACTTCATTGAATGTTTCATGTTAATGGTTGGTAACTGTATATGGGAACATCTTGAAAGTCTTGGGTATGTCTAAAGAACAATACACATTCCTTTAGTTTTATGTCAATAAGTCAGATTAAAACAAGCCATGGATAATGGCTCAACAGCTAACAGCACTTGTCAGCAAGCATGACAATCTGAGTTTGAACATACACAGTGGAAGGAGAGGAACAATTCCTGTACATTGTTCTCTGATGTATATGGGGTATGCCCCAGTGTGTGCAACCCATGTGTGTATACACAAATTAAGTCAGTCACTCAAACACGGAATGTAACCCGCACGGAAGAAAGACAAGAACTATATATATATGAACACACATTATATACACACACTATATACAAGATACATTATATACAATGTGTAATTGGAAGGGTTGCTTTGATGGCTGGGAGGTTATTGTGTGTGAAATCCTATTTTGTAGTTTGTTTTTTCTAAAATGTATTATTTTTAATTATGTGTACATATGTATGTGGGTATGTGCACTTAAGTGCTGCTGCCTGCTGAGGCTTGAGGCCTCAATTCCTCTGGAACTGGAGTTACAGAAGGTTGTAAGCTGCCTGACGTGGGTGCTAGGATTGACCTCTAGCTCTCTAGAAGAAAACCTCATAATAGCTGAGCCACCTCTCCGGCCCCTTGTGCCAACTTAATAGTCCTCAAGAAAGTGAAATAATTAACAGTGATAATGGTAAAGTTCTTTAAAATATAGTAGCTATTGTTTCCATATAGGTTTGTCTTTCAGATTATATAGCTTTAACCATTTTGTCTTGATTTCCTCTTTTAAATAATTGTAGACATTTTTTCTTAGAATTGGTTTTTCATAATAACATTTTTTAATTTTAGGAAAGTGAAAGAAATCTTCTGATGAGCACATTATACAAACTTCATGACCGACTGGCCCAGCTTGCAGGTATTTTTTTTTAAACTTTCATTGGCTCCCAAACCATTTCTAAAATTTCTGGTGTGTGTACACGTTGTGAAAGTAGAAGTAGTCTGCCTTAGTACAGCCATATTTATTCAATAGTTTTCTTTAGAGAGTTTTAAAAGAAATGTGTACAGATGTAATCAAGGCTATTTTTCTGCTTGCCATATATGTTTGATATAATATATGTATATTGTATAAACAGTAGCAAATTCTGAAGTCGTAGATAGCAGTTGAATTAGAATCTTGGATTAGATACAGAGGTGTAGATTTTCTTTTGGTTTAATGCAGTTGTCATTCCTATAGTTAAAGTAAATATAGTATTCTATTTTTCGTTGAATTCTTTTCATATTCTGCTCTTATTAGGTCTACTAGAGTACTCAGGTATCAACACATCTGCAGTCTGAATAATTGAATGAAATTATTAAGTGGGTTCTTACTGTTTAATATTTGTAAGAAGTACCTGCAAGCTTACTGTGGCATATCTGCTTATCCAGTTCAGTATGGGAATTATTAACATTTTATCTGTAATCTAAAGAAGTGTCTTTGGACAGGAAACATAAAAACAGAGTGGACTGCTGTGTGCCAGTGAGGTCTTTGGCAGAAGTCTAGGGGACAGATTGGTGACTTCTCTTAAATGTACTTAAGATTCTGATGTTTGTTTCCCATGTCTTATCTATTTTGCTCTTTAGGTCCATAGTTTTGCTCAGTGTTTTTAGGTTTAGAATTCTGTGCACATCATTAAATGCTTTCTTTGTACTGATTGGGTTGCCTTTCATTTATTTGGTATGCTTTAGCACCTGGAAGTAGGTTGATGATATTCCATGGCTAAGAAATCCTAATGTTGCTAACTTAAGCCTGTTTGGCTCTCAATAGCAGTGTTATGTCGTATAGTCTGTGGTTTACTAGATCGGCACACAGAGATTTCTTTTGAAAGATGTAGATTTCCTTCCTCAGAGTGGGCACTGGCAAGTTTTTTCCTATAAAGTGCCTCATAGTAAATATTTTTGGCTTTGTGGACTAGCCTGGCTCTGTCACTAATCTTTTATTTTTGCTATTACATGCAAGTAGCCATAAATAGTATATTGATCAATTAGCTCGACCATAGCCCAGTGAGACTTCACTTATAAATAGCAACAGCAGGCCACATTTGGCCCTCGGCTATATCTGCTGACTTCTGGGTCTGTGGAATCTGAGTTTCTGAGGATGCATTGTAGAGCTGGAAAACCTGTTCATGCAGCAGCTAGCTACTCCTTCTTCCCTCGTCTAACTGCCACCTTTATAGCCTGGCTCCTTGAGCAAACTGGTAAGAACGAACTTTCATTATAGAAAGATGTGGCAGGATTTCACTTTAGTTAGTATATTTTTGTGTTGTTTGTTTTTTTTTTTGTATTTTTTGAGACAAGGTTTCTCTGTGTAGCCCTGGCTGCCTTTGAATTCACTCTGTAGACCAGGCCGGCCTCAAACTCAGAGATCTGCCTGCCCCTGCCTCCTGAGTGCTGGGATTAAAGGCCTATGCCACCACACCCAGATTATATTTTTAGGTTGAAGAAGGTATTTTTAGACTACTTGAAAATAATAGGGCAGCAAAAACTTAGAACTAAAGTTTATTATGAAAAAAATTATCTCTAGTAACCAACCACATATAGTCTGGGAAAAAAGCTTTGGATTCTCTTCAGTTAGATTAAAGAAGAAAGTAATTTTCTCTAACTTTTATAGCATAACCTTTATAAAAACTAAGTCACAGGTTCATAGGTAGGAATTTTGGCCTACTCTCACTGTTGATCTGTGTTAAACAGTATTCAAGTGTGCACTCCTGCTGGCAGTGAGCTTGATTGTGCTCTGAAAGTAGATGCGGCTTAGTACGGAAGTAAGGTTAGAGCAGTAGTAAATTCAGACTCACTTGAGTCGTCGGTGTGTAAGTTAGCGGATATTTCCCTTTAAGAATAACCAACCTTCAGAGTGACGCCGTGCCTGCGTTGCTGTACAGGTCAGACCACGAGAGGAAGGTATTCTTAGTAGACCAAAGTTCATTTAACAGTAGTTGCTAGAACTGTTTCTAGAAGACATGAGTAACGTTCATCAATCTTTACTGATTTTATATATATGTGTGTGTGTGTGTATAATTGTATCATTTGTAAAATATTTTAAATTTTAAACTCTCTTTTTTTTCTTCAATATTGTACTTATTCCAAATTAGTATGTTAATCTTTTCAGGAGATCATGAATGTGGCAGTTCCAGTCAAAGGATGCTTTCTGTCCAAGAAGCAGCTGCATATTTAAAAGTAAGCAGTGAAATCAGAATTTTAGCCATATTCTTAAAGATTATATATAGCCATACCATTATCAAAAATATTAAGTATTTGATTACTTTAATTGTACTGCTTAAGGCATAGTTTTTATATCTTTTATAACTCATTTGCGTTATCTACACTTTGTCATTTTTCATCCCTAAGTTTAGCCTTTGTCTATTTTCTTCATGTTCCTCTCCCTGAATGGTTCTCAACCTTCCTAACACTGTGACCCTTTAATAGAGTGCCTCATTTTGTGAGGACCTCAGCCATAAAATTATTTTTATTGCTACTTCATAGCTGTAATTTTGATACTGTTATGAATTATGATGCAAATATCTGCATTTTCTGATGGTCTTTGGGTGTTGTGACTCACAGATAACCACCAATTATTCTCTTGTACATTTGTTTACATATACATGTATTATTGGCTAGGTTCCTGGTAAGAGAGAACATGTGGGTTTTTTCTTTCTGAGATTGTGGACATAAAGTTGATTGAAGTATATTTATATCTAAGGATATAAAGCCATTTTTTTCTACTTCTGCTGTGGATTTGGCAGGACAATGTCATGGTTGTTTTGGTGGTGAATAGTGCATGAAATGGATTTGATAATAGAAGTGTAATTAATTTAAAGCTCTAGAGCCCCTATTCTGAATACCTATTCTAACTGTAGAAGTCATTGAGTTGTATAGATTTTGTGTATGGTTAATTTTGGTGTGCTTTTTCTTATTTGTAAAGGTTTTTTTTGTTTTAATGAAGTTTATGCAATTACAAAAAGCAGTCTTAACCACTTAGTGTCGCATAAGCAGAAATAATAAAAGAAAGTGGAGGGTTTTAGTGTTTTTTTAAGAATACCATGTATAAAGAACTGCACATGAATGTGTAAAGAGCATGATAATAGCTAGGCACTGTGACACGCGCCTGTGCTTGGAGCTGCTTGGTAGACTGGAGCAGGGGATTTACTTGGAACCCAGGTGTTGAGGACAGCCTGGGCAGCTTAGTGAGACCCTGTCTTAAACAGAGCAAAAGGTAGGAGGGAAATTTAGATAGAATTAAGATAGGTGGGGAACATGCAAGAAAGTAGGCGAGCAGCTCGTCATTTGTTTCTCTCTGCTCTAGAAGGGTTTACTCTCGGGACTAAGAAGACTTGTAGGTAAGATTTTCTGAGCTGTTCAACTCATCCTTGAAACTAGTTGAAAAATAATAGAAGGAAAATGCCATTCTGATTTGTGGGAGGGAAAAATAGAATTTAAGAACCATCCTGGAAAGTTTTATGACTGTCCAGTTCCTTGCAGATAATCCCATCAAGATCCAAATGCTTGCAAATGAAATGTGGTCCAGCCAGCTTGTGGATTGTTGTGTGGGTTCAGTGTGAACAAGTGTCATTCCTCCTACTCCCCCTCTTCAAATATTATGGTTTTAAAAAGTAACATGAGAGAAACCCTGTCTCAAAAAAACCAAAAAAAAGTAACATGAGTTCTTTCCTGTTAATCTTTTAAATGTATGTACAGTAGAGTATGGTAGCTGTATACACATTGTTATATATCCAATCTCTAGGACATTGGAATATCTTTCTCCCTTCTATACTTTTCAGTCTGTGTGTACACCTTACGTCTAAAGTGGGTTCTTTTATATAGAAGGCACTTGGATGCTTTTTATTCATTTAGCCATCCAGTGTATTGATTAGGTTGCTTCCATTTTCATTTGAAGTCTATTATTGATGGGAGAAACTTTTCTTTTTTCTGTTTCTAATTACTTCTCTCTGTATGGAAAACTTGTTTTCCTATCATGCATTCTCTTTTGTAATTTTTTTTGTAGTGAAATGCTTTAATTGCTTTTGCACTTCTCTATCTTTTATGTTGTCAGTTCCATAGAACGTGTCTTTTAGCTCATATATCCCTTAATGTGTATAGCTCTTTACATTAACATTTTTAAAGCTTTTAAAACATAATTTTTTTTAATTTGTATGCTGTAGTTTGAAGTGATTTTTATGCATGTATCACCATTATACAGTGTATTTATGTGTACCTTTATAAGTGAGTTTTATATTTATATGCTTTATGTTGCTATTTGCATCTTTTAATATTAAATGCCTTTTGACTTTTCTTGTAAGGCAAGTTTAATAGTATTGAACTTTGCAACATTTTTATGGGAAATCTTTCTTAGTTTTTGAAGGTTAGTTTTCTGAATATGATATTCGTAGTTGGTAGGGAGTTTTCTTCTTCCTCTTTCAGGACTTTGTATGTTTCATCTTACTCCCTTCTTTTAAGATTTCTGCCCCCCAAAATCTGTCAATGATTATATAGCTTCTCCTATGCAATGAGTAACTTTTATCTTTAAATTTTTCTTTGCCTTTTCATATTAATAATAATGGTGTGTGTGTGTGTGGTTAAATGTGCATGAGGGAGGCTAGAGGTCAACATTGTCTACCTCAGTTGCCTCAATTGCTCCCCTTCTTATTTTGAAAAACAGGGTCTCTGAATCTTGACCTCCTCGTTGGTTCACCTAAGCTTGGACCGAAGAGCTCCAAGGCTCTTCTGTCTCTGCCTCCACAGGTCTGGGGTTATAGATGCATGTCTGCACACCAGGCTTTTTATGTGCTTTCTGGGGATCTGAACTCAGGTCCCCATACTTATGCAAGCAAGCACTTCACCAGCTGATCCCTCTCCCTTCTCCCCAGCCCAAATGAGGATGTCTTTTGATGTGCTCATGTACAGGTTATTCAGAGCTGTATTTCTTCTGAACTGTTGGGTTTCTTCTATCTAAATGTTTAATTCCTTACCCATATTTGGGGAGTTCTGACTAGGATATTTTCTTTTTCTTTTCTTCTCTCTTTTCTTCTCTTTTCTTCTCTTTTCTTCTCTTTTCTTCTCTTTTCTTCTCTTTCTTTCTTTCTTTCTTTCTTTCTTTCTCCTTCTTTTCCATCTTATGTTTTCATAATGTCTTCACTTTGACCTTTTTTTTCTTATGTACCCCTAGCTGAATAATATCAAATGACAGAGTTACTGATTCTTTTTATACACTTGAATATTTATAATTAATTTTCAATTAATTTTAATAGTTCTGTTATACATCAAACGTGGACTGTTTTTAATTTAATGCATGATTTATATGTGCATTACAGAAAGATGGGGTAACAATGTAATGTGATCAAGATTAGATCTAGATTCAGATTCTAACACTCCATATTTGTACTGTCTCTTAACTTTTCTGAAGATGCTTTGTTGAAAGTGAAAATTTTAAAAAGTGTATTTATATATTTTTACGACTATGAGTATTTTACTTGCATTCATGTCTATGCGCCATGGGTGTGCTTGCTGCCCTTGGAGTTCAGAAGAGGGTGTTGGATCCCCTGGAACTGCAGTTACTGAGGGTTGTGGATGCTGGGAATTGAACCTGTGTCCCCTGGAAAAACAGCCAGTGCTCTTAACCACCAAGCCCTTTCCCAGACTAGAGAGGGAACTGTTAATGTCTCTGAAAATTGTTGGGACATTTCAGTGAGTATATAAAGAACTGAGAGCTTAGTGCCTGGCTCTTACTGTAGCTTCCTCCCAGATTTTACTTCTGTGTTTGCTGAAGTAAATCTGTTCTCTTCTAGAGAAAGGTTTCTAATGATAATGATGATGCTTTATTGTAGCTCAGCCCTGTTTGTTTGCTTGTGTATTCATTTATTTTTATCTTGAACTAGGTAGAAGTTGCCATTACTTGTAGATTATGTAATGGTTAATAGATTGTTAATAGCCAAAGAATCAAAATATTGTAAGAATTTTTACTTAAATTAGCATGGGTTCTGATCATGCAGCTCAATGTTCAGAGTAGAAGAATTGGCAGTAGGAATAAAGAAGGAATTGGATTGGGGAGGTGTAAAGAGACATACAATAAAATATTTCAGCGGAAGGGAAAATCTTGTAGAATTCCGTGTGGTCAAATGATTCCTCAATGAGATCATTGAAGTAATTTTACTGCTGGTACTTGGAAACTGACTGACTTCTTCCTTCTTGCTTTTGTATCTAGTTAGTCTCTCACAGAGGTGATAGCAAGATGAGTATTTGATCATACGTCTCTGGAACAATATGTGTTTATGTTTTGGAAAAATAACAAGACTTGAAATTGATTTCTGTACTCTAGAAACTAAAGAAATGGGGTGGTATTTGGAAGTGGAATTTGACTTGAAGGGGCAGGGACTGGTATGCAAGGCTTTTTCAACCTTTCTCTTTCCCAACCACTTGATTGTAGCTGCTCAAAGAAGCGGGGAGGTGCCCAGAGTTAGACTTGGCACAGGTGGGGTCTCAGCCAGGCAGCAGCAGGATGGAGAGTTTGGGTCTACTGAAGTGAGTGTCAGCGTTTACTGGAGTCGTGATCTGACTGTATGTAGTAAGTCATGATATTGATGAACTAACTGGAGGTTATTGTGTTTTCCAGGAATTATTTTATACTTCACAAAGTTGGATTTTGTTGGTGTTAGGTTTGGTCTGGTCCCTTTTTATTGTTTGTCTTTGCTTGTTTTTGTTTTTGCAGTGATGGGGATCGAACCCCGTAGATCAAGTCCCAGGCTTGCAGATGCTGGGCAAGGACTCTCACTAAGTTGTATCCAGTTCTTATTTCATGTTACAGATTGAGGATTGCACTTTTCTTTAGTTTCTAACTCTGTAGACGTTCACTGCATTTTATAAAAGATTCTAGATTCCATTTCTTAAAGTTATTTTCTTTAAATATTTAATATTCATCTAGGTTTATGAATACATATTGGTGTTTATTAGACTTTTTGGGAGTTTCATTTTCAGGTCTTCAAGTGTTGTGAAATACATGATGGCTATAATGTCATTCATAGAGTTCAGATAGCTGCCAAAAATACCCCCAGAACAAACAAAAATCACTCAACAAGATTTTTTTTTTGCTAAAAATAGTCTCAAATTCTAGATAAGTTTGAAGTATTTCTTAAAATAGTGTTTTATTTTCAATATAAAATTACTATAATAACTCACATGAAAATTAAAGGGAAAAAGGTTTTAAATTGACTGTAGAATGGTAACCGGTAGCATTTTGTATAGCTCTCTTTAGTCTTTTAAAGTGTATCTTTAAAATTAATATGACTGCAAATATCTTCATTTATAAATATTCATATATTTATCTTTAAATTGGTACATTTGCCTCTGCCATTAAACGGCTTAAGTTTTTTAAAATTGTTGGATAATATTTTATTATGTAACTGTATTGTATTGTTTTTTTTTCTAGTCATTTCCTTAGGAAATAATCCTAGAAAGGAAATTCCTTTTTCAAAGAGTATTAGCTTATAAAGTGCTTTTGATTCTGTTCAGATTGCTTCCTAATTTAGAATGATAGTTTAGCCTAGTCTAGCCTCAGTTTATTTTATCTGTGTAGCAGTATAAGAACTCCTCCCCGCAAGCATGGTATCAAACTGATTATAAGGCATATACAACAAGCTTTCTGTTTATGGAGAATTTCTTGTATTTATTCTATGTGTTTATATTATAATTTCATCTGCAAAACAGATAACGTTATTTGTATGTAGGGGTAAATGAACCAATCACATCTCAGCCCTTGACTCAGCTCAGGTGTAGGAGGATGTAGAACTCCTTCCCACAAATGCACACTAGCTTTCCTAGGGTCTAGTGCATTTTCAGTAGTCATGATGAGTCATTCTCAATATGATGCTTCTGGTTTGTTCGGTTTCATTCATTACAGTTTATTATCATTTTCTTTATTCTGCTTTCTCCTTTAAAAGGAGTTTTAATGAATGTATTTATATAGATGTATTTTTACTCTTACCTACTGCTTTTATTGAGCCTTTTTTATAATTTGGTAGCTAAAGCTGGCTTACATTTGTGGAAAGTTGAGAGTTCCCTCTGGTGGAAGCTGTAGGAAACACGTGCTTTGTATTACCGTGAATGCTTTGGGGGAGCATTTTATGATGGTTTTCCTGTGGGGTGAGGGGTATGGGCTTGCTCTGCTTCTAAGTTGCTTTCAAAACCTGCTCATTTTGACACAGTGATGACACAGTGAGCAGTGTTTAAGGTGTGTGAGGGATATAGCTACCAATGCGCCAGGCTGTGACCAGAAAAGACTTTCATAGTTTAGCGTGGCATCTTGGTCACTGCCGATCATTGTTTTATGTGAAAATTAAAGTATCTCAAGAGGCCTGTGATGGGGGTAGTACTTTCAGCAAGAGGTTACCTCTTCTGATCAGTAATGCTTCTGAAAATAACACGGTATTCTGACTTTCTACATTTCTACACCTTTAACCAACTCCATTTAAGTTCGTTTTTTTTTCTTGATTCATTTTGTCTTTCTTTAGTTCTCATTTTGCAAAGTTAAATCTTCTAATAGAAATTTGGTAGATGAGAAAGGTATTCTAACAAAAAGTGTGACTTTCTGGCTTTATCAAGTATTCAGTTTATTTCGGTGCTGTGTGCCATTCTCAATTTCACAATGATCTAACAAGGGTAGGGGCCATGAAAGCTACTTTATGAGCAAACTAAAGCTAGAATATGGTCAGACTGGGGGTAGAAGTAGAGTCTGTCCTCCTTGTGCTGCTCCGCTTCTTTGGTCTAACTAAGTCCATAGCCCTTCAGTTCTAACTGTGGATAAACAAGTGAACACTCTAAGGAGGCAGTTATAAAAGTAGCACATTTCGTAGACAATATATCTTCTTTTCACTAAGTGTTTGTATATATAGTTTGTAATGGAACTAAGATCTAGTTCCAGACCTGTTTGATACAGAAATCAACCCTGTCTCAACAAAACAAAACAAAGCATAATTCCTTCCCATTGAGTCAAGTCAGTGGTTAAATCCAGTATTGCTTTTTTTTTTGGAGACATGTATGTATGTAGCTTTGTCTGGCCTGGAACTCACTCTGTAGACCAAGCTGCTGTTCTCCAACTCAAAAGTATCAAGAATATTCTCTAAATTAAAGGCACATAGCTATTTTTACCTTGCAACGACCTTTTTATGAACTGTCCACATTAGGTTCCTAATGCTTGGTTGTATTATTTTAATATACTGTATATATGCTTGTGCTCTTACCCGTGCTACCCCTTCCAGATGTACTTGATTTTCAGAATAGCTGCTGGAAATGTATGTTTTAAAATCATTGTCAGATGCATCAAATGTTAAGTTTCAAAATTGAAAAGCAATTCTAATTTTGTGCAGTGTCGACACCTATGATCCAGAGGTGGTTAGCTCGTGATCCATACAGAACTCCAGACTAGCCAGCCAGGCAGCATAGGTAGGCCATCTCAGAAAGAAAACAAAAATACTTTTCACATAAAAGACTCAGCTTATTATATAAGAGGTGAGAATGAAAGATAGCCTTTCTATAAAGCAAATTCAAGTAGATGGCCTGTACGCTACCTTTATTCTCTTAAAAATCCTAGCAAAAGTTTTGTGGAAGTCACGATACCCAAGCAAGTTAGCTGTGCGTTGTACAGTTTGGATGTGCTAAAGCAAGTTTACCAGTGAATTAGAAAGCACAAGTATGACCCAATGAAAACAATTCCCAGTGAGGAATCTGTTGATATAATAATTCAATAAACACTTCTAAAAGTATTTTAGGAGAGAGTGCTACAACTTAAAGTGTGGCCTTTGCACTTCAGAAAGTGCATGAAGTGATGCTTTGTAAATGGCCCTGTTAGCACAGGGCCTCTCGGCTGCATGGTGCTCTGCTGTGCTTGGAGTTCCTAGCACAGTAGCTAGTATCTGTGGACCCTTGTGAATCTGTGGGCATTAAGAAAAACAGTATGTTTAAGAAGTTGGATAGGGTTTGGGGTGGACTGTCATAGAATGAATGGTTTGCCCAGTATGCATGAGGCCCAACGTTTTGATCTGCAGTACCAAACAAAGAATTAAATAATTTTTATATCTCTGTATATTCATTAATATTCTGCAATTGCAGAATAGTATATATGATACAATGTAGTGTAATTTTTACTTTGATTATTGATTTCAGTGTACACCCAGGCTATGAGATGGCTCAGTACATAAAATGCCTGCTATGCAAACATGAGAACTTGAGTTTGGATCTCTAGAACCCACATTAAAAGCAGGGCACAGTGACTCCTGCCAGTGCTAGGAGGTGGTGGGAGGAGGGGCAAGTGAAGACAGTCACATGGGAAGCTCATTGGTCAGTGCTTCTAACAGCCAGTGAATTTCAGATTTACCAAGAGGCTGTTGAGGAATACCTGGTGTTAGCCTTTGTTCTGCACATGCACACCCCAGTATATGCACCCACATACCCCCTACACACACGTGCACACAGCTACACTGATAAGTACACAGCCTACACACAATACACCCCATGCACACAACACCCACAATAATAACATGCATCCTATCTACCCATACCTGCCAACTATTAATGCTTTTGGATTTTCTATAATTATTTAGAACCTTAAATTGCTTTTATTTGTGGGAAATGTGTGTGTGTGTGTTTAAGTTTATATTCTTGGAATATTTTTTGAGGCAATATCTTTTATGTAGGTGTGGTTGGCTGACTGATACGGTAAATATGTTAGTATATACTTAAATATTTTATCACATTAGTAAGTAAAACTGAAAAGTTTTAAAACTGGAATAATAATGGACTCATTTGGAATAGTAATGAACTTATTACATGGTAAAATACTTCTAAAATATAATGTATATGTGTGCGTGCACATATGCCTAAGAGCCATAGCAGGTGCAAATGTGGAGGTGAGAGGATGACTTGGGAGTGGGTTTCACCTTGTTTCAGCTGGCTGCCCTGGGCACTCCAGCTAGCTAGTCCACTTCCTTGCCAGGGATTCTGCTGTCATGGCCTCTCCATATTAAAGTAGTGTTTCTATCATAAATGTACACCGCTGCATCCAGCTTTTTACATGGCTTCTGGAAATCAAACTCCAGTTGTCATTTGCACAGCTAAAGCTTTTATGTCTGGCTTATCAAGAGGAAACTAGATTCTTTTGTGTTCAGTGTATTGTGATAGTGTTATGGTTGCAGTATGTCAAGAAAATACAGCTTCACATAAATATAACATCAAGCAAGATTTTTAAACAACCTTTTTAGATAATTGTTGATACTCTTCTTTGACACCACATCAAACCTTTAAGTAAGAGGAGGTGGAGGAGGAGAGAGAGAGAGAGAGAGAGAGAGAGAGAGAGTGAATTTGTGCATGTAGAGGCCAAAGAATGTTAAGTATCTTCCTTCCTCCCTTTCCACCTATTTGGAGACAGTGTCTCTCACTGAACATGGGGTTTGATGTTCTGGCTACTCTAGCTGCATGCCCCCAGCATCTGCCTCCCGTCCCCACCTCCACCACCCTCCCTGTGCTGTGGTTACCCATGTATGCAGTACCTTGCCTGTACATGGGTGCTGGGTATCTGAACTCTGCTCCTCATGCCTGTCTTTCAGACTCCCTACCATCTGAACCGTTACCCTAACCCAAATAGTAATTTCAAAACAAAAAAGTAGTTACCACCATCAGTGAAGATTTGTATTTTTGTCTCATAAAAGTTCTTGGGTCTGTCTTGGACTTTGAGCTGGTCTTTTACCTGTGTATGACTAACTTCTTCAAAAACTTGGTTGAGAAATACTGGATTACTGAGTTACTACCATCTCTCCGGTACTGTTTGTTATGCTGTGTGATACCACTTAGAAGCTTGTAAGTACCGTGAACAACACGTGTGAGTTTTTCTGCTTTATACACTTTCACCTGAAAGTCTGAACTTATCATTAGTTATAGTCTAGGCTGCTGAGCTTTCTGGGCTGAATGGGTTCACACGTTGAAACCTTAAACCATCCAAGTCTCAGTAATTTGCCATTTGTTTATTTGAAAATACTGTTCCATGAATAAAAAGTGAAATTAAATCATTTTCACAATGATACTTGAAAACAAATTTAACAAATAGCTAAATCTGTAAATATAATACAACCAGAAAGAAAGTATAGCAGAATATTAATAGTGGCTACATTGGAACCATGAAAAGGTGGTGGCTTTTCTTTTTTTTTCTCTTTTGGTACTAAGTTCTATGTTTTTATTATTCTGTTTATGTGATTAAAATAAAAGCAGCATGCTATTTATATGACAGTTTACATAGGACTATTGAGAATGGTTCTCTATTTTTTTTGTTAGGATTTAGATCCTGAGTATGAAGATGTATTTAATACTTCATTGCTGTGGATTTTAAAAAATGGGAAAGATGTTGGAATAAGGTACAGGATTTGATTTACACTTTGATTTTGTATTCTAAGAAGTGGTTTTTAAAATTTTAATCTCTACCTTCATTATTTTTAAATAGGTGTATTGGTTATGGGCCTGAGGAAGAGCTGGCGAATATAACTGACGTGCAGTTTTTACAGTCCACCAGACCCCAGATGCCTTTCTGGTGTCGTTTTCGACGTGCTTTCATTACTGTAACCCATAGGTTATTGTTGTTATGCTTAGGTAAGTTGTTAGGATAAGAAAGCTGTTATACTGCTTACGTCTCACTAAATGTCAGAGCCAAGGGCTTACTCCTACGTCTGTAGATGCCATAAACCATATTGTGTAACTGTGACCAAGTACCTTACAGAAATGACTTACTCAAGAAGGGTGGAGAGTGTCAGCCCACGTGGAAGGAGAGTAGGGAGTGTCAGTCCACGTGGAAGGAGGGTAGAGAGTGTCAGCCCACGTGGTAGGAGGGTAGGTAGTGTCAGCCCACGTGGAAGGAGGGTGGAGAGTGTCAGCCCACGTGGAAGGAGGGTAGAGAGTGTCAGCCCACGTGGAAGGAGGGTGGAGAGTGTCAACCCACGTGGAAGGAGGGTGGAGAGTGTCAGCCCATGTGGAAGGAGGGTGGAGAGTGTCAGCCCACGTGGAAGGAGGGTGGAGAGTGTCAGCCCACGTGGAAGGAGGGTGGAGAGTGTGTCAGCCCACGTGGAAGGAGGGTGGAGAGTGTCAGCCCACGTGGAAGGCAGATTGGTGGAACAGATAGCATGGCTGCCAGGAAGCAGAGAGGAGAGAGAAGTGGCTGCAGACAAGTATCCCCAACAGCCTATCCCCAGTGACTTCTTCCATCTAGAGTCTACCTCCTAAAGTGCCCAAGTTAGTACTGTCAACTGATGACCTGGCCTTTATGAGGAGCCATTTTCATGTTTCAAAGATAACAGTAAAGCTGGGGGTTATTTATGGCAATTGTGGGCCTATGGGCCTATAAAGTAGTATAAGAAGAGAGATAAAACTTTGTCATGTAAGGTTATAGAAGGAGCAAGTATAATTTACTATGTATATGGAAACCTACTTTTAGAAAATAGAATTGGAAAATAGGAAAGTTGAGCTTATTTTTAAATAATGTAAGCTCTTAAATTTTTGGCTTAAAATGTCATTTATGAGAATTTTTTAAATTTAGGTTCTTTGATATTTTCATAATTGGAAAGAAGGAACTATTCCTCTTTTCTGTTTTCTTTCTTAGCCCTTTAAACATAATTCAGTTTACTAGTCTGTTTAGTAAAACTCATTTTTCTAGTAGTTTAATGTTGAAAGGAGAAGAGCCTGAACAGTTTTTATTTTTAATACTAGGTATTTAAACACTCACTTTTAATATAATTTTTAGAGATAGGTGAAATTTTGGGAAAGTACTTAATAGTAAGTGTTTCTGTGTAGTTTTATTATATGGGTAGTTCAAACGTTTGCACTCGATTATTCCATTAGGGCAGTGAGATGTCAGTGCTATACTAGCGACAGTGTACCTGTTACTGAGCACAGTCTTAATGCCAGCCCTGTGAATGTTTCAGGTGTGGTGATGGTCTGTGTTGTTCTACGTTATATGAAATACCGCTGGGCTAAGGAGGAAGAGGAAACAAGGCACATGTACGACATGGTGGTAAAGATTATAGGTACGGAATCTATAAAACCTAAACTAGTTGTAGAACAGTTACCATATGATAAAGCTACAACATACTTGTCAGAATCGGTTTACTTGTAAAACTGTTGATTTATTTTCAGATGTTTTACGAAGTCATAATGAAGCTTGCCAGGAAAATAAAGATTTACAGCCTTATATGCCGATTCCACATGTTCGAGATTCCTTAATACAGCCCCAAGACAGGTGTGTAAATCAGTGCTCAGTTGAGATAAGTCAGAGTGTTGGTACCTGTGGGAGACTGAGATTTTACTGAGAATTGTGACTCCTCTTAACTGCTTGACTGTACGTCCTCCTGTCCTTTCAGCACTTACTCTCCTCCTGATTGGCACAGTGTGATACGATAGCTGGTTTATTCTCATTCCTGCATCTTTTATTCTTGTTTGTCAGTCTTTCTCTTTATCCCCTTATGTTCATTGTAGTAAGAAACAGAGCCAGACAAAAGCTAGTTAGGTTTTTAGTAATATTTTAAGTACTTATGTTGTTATTATTGAAGCTTTTAAAATGAAAGCTAGAATCTAACTTTTTGAAAATTAAAAAAAAATCCATATTCTAAAAGATATAGATCACATCTTCATCCCCAGTGGATGCTGAGTCGACAACCAAGAGGATGCCATGCTCACGGCTCACCTCTGCAGGTGGAAACTCAGTAACCTTGAGGCAAGGCATAGGCATCTAAGTCATCCTTTAGGTAAACTGTCCCAAGTATATTAGCTGAGGGGCGGGGAGACAGACAGATGACAGCCGGACTAGCTAGTTAACAATAGCTGTTACTTTAGTCATTGACATTTCCAAAAGATGGCAAGCCAAGAGTAGAGTAAATTTTTCCTTTTGTTTGTGTGATAGAAAAAAGATGAAGAAAGTCTGGGATAGAGCTGTTGACTTCCTTGCTGCTAATGAATCTAGAGTGCGCACAGAAACACGAAGGATAGGAGGTGCAGATTTTCTAGTCTGGCGGTGGATCCAGCCTTCTGCATCCTGTGATAAGATATTAGTAATACCTTCTAAAGTATGGCAAGGTCAAGGTATGTATTTCTAAGCAAAACCAAAGATTTTCTCCTAATTTTTCAAAATGGACTTTATGTAGTTAACCGAAATACTGTAACCAAAGATGTGTGAATGCGAAGCTCCCCTTTACAGCTCCACCATGTGGGGTATAAAGGTTAGAGCACAGCTGGTTTGTCTGTAGTAGGGCAGATGTTCCTTTATCTTTCCCGTTTTGTTCACCAGAGCAGCTTAGTATTATAGCTCTAACTGCATTCTTTGTGAACACATGAAATCACTGTTACATTATTACAATCATTGTTAATATGTGTTCAGTATACAGTATATATATGTGTATATATACACACACACACATATATATATTCATGAATGACTAACATTCTGTTTTCCAAGGATCCTGTGTAGTTCTCTTTGTTGGTTTTCTTAATAGTGTGTGTAGTTTCAGAGAGAGATGGTAAAATATATAAGGAGTTTTGAAGATTATGTGCTTATCCTCTACTATACAGGAGAAGCATGTATGTAAAACAGTATATATGGGGATTATAATAGTAAATCCTCTTTCCTACTAAGTATAGTATTCCTAGAAAAGGTAAGTGAAGTGTCTTAGAATTGCATTTTTAAAGTACAATCATATCATCCCCCCACCCCCAATCAATTTTACTTTCAAAAGCTTTAGTAGACTTTAGTCATGGAGTTGGGTGGGTGGAGAGGATCTGGGAGGAGTTGAGAGAGGGAAAACCATAATCAGAATATACCATACGAGAAATATTTTTTCAGTTAAAGAAAGTGTTTTATTGTTCCAAATGCTAAGAACAAATGATTTCCTTGAAAAGTTGCACACAGAAGAACCCTGTGGAACTAGAAACAGTTTTAACTCATTTCACACGACTCTGCCTGTCTCTGGTGGCGAGCCCTTCAAGCCTTCTCGTGGCTTTGGCAATAGCACCTTTTCCCGGTTTCTCGTCCACACTGATCTTTTCTTCCAGTCGAATGTTGTGTCCCATGCCCCTCCTCTTCCTTCTTCCTACTTACTTCTTATTTTCCTTTTTCTGGGCTTTTCTGTATTGCAGTTTCTCAAAGCTGCTTTCTTGTTCACTTTTTTATTCACCTTTTCTCATGTGGTGGCTTCATTGCATTTCCATATAATAACTGGCACGTTTGTAGTTTGCATTCATGGTGCTAAGTTTCAGACGTCTGTACCCGACTGAAAACTTACCTTCTAGGCAATGAGCACTGCAGCTGGACATGAGTGTGTGCCTTCTCTGGTACCCAGTATAGTTAGTGGTTGTCCTGTCGGCTGCCCGTGTACCTGGAAGTCCTCCTCAGGCTTTCCTTTGTCTCTGATGCTCAGTCCTTGTGTAGGTCATGCTGTGTGCACTCCTGTCCACTTCACTGTGGCACCGTTTTCCACATCACTGCCTCTTGGACAACAGAAAACTTTCTGGCTGTCTTAAAATCACTTTGCCTATTTGATTTTCCACAAAATTACTTCAGTTTTTTTTAATATTTAAAGATAGATCTTGTCATACGAGTCCTCTTAAAACACATGTGTGATTTAAAATTACTCCTATACATTGTTGGGATACTTGAGATAGTCTGACTTCTCCTTTCCCAGGCTTGTCCTTCTGTTCTATTCCAGCTACACTGGGTTTCAGTCACAGTCTCATCACAGGGCTGGTACACACCTCACCTCTACCTGAAATGTGCTCTCACTCCTCTCCCCTGCTGCTTTAACTTATTCTTAAGTCCTCAGAGTCAGCTTCACTTCTGCAGGGAAATCTTAGCTCCCATTGATGAGGATGTTATTTTTATGACTTCCTGGTTTCCTTAGGACTTAATGACAGCTCGAATGCCCTGGAAGACACTATCAATTGTCTGTTTCTTCCACCAAACTATTGGCTTTGGATATTGATGACTGTCTTAATCCACCTTAATTAACTGGCTCATTAAAAGTACACAACAAATATTTTTTAATAAACTAAAAGATTGTCTTTCAACAAAAGAGAACAATTTCAAGTAACACAATTTTTTTTTGTAGCATTTCATTTAGATAGAAGAAATTCACCACCAAATAGTTTGACACCATGTTTAAAGATTCGAAATATGTTTGACCCAGTTATGTAAGTATTATGAAAAGGCATACATGCAATTTTTATTTGGAGTATTTGGGTATAAAATGCATGGTACGTCTATTATACTGTGTCTAAATAATTTTTTTATTATTTCTAAGTATAAATATTATGCTTTTTTCCTTTTGTCAAGTCTCAAGCAAAGGGATCCACTGCATGCTTTGCTGATTAGAATATCAGCTCCAGTCAGCATTTGATTGCATTAGGCAGATTTAAAGTGAAGCTACTTTTCCTTTGCCCTCCATGTATGACTCGCCCATAGTGAGGCAGATGATACATACTGGAACAGGTGTTTGGAAGGTTCGACCATGCACTGTGTTTGGCCTGGGGCCTTTTGGTTTGGAAAGGGAGACTTGGAGTGTGTATTAAATAAATGAAGACTTGAAAGTGTTACTGACTATAAGAAAACAGTATTCAACTTTTGCATCTCTATTGCTGGCACTAGTGTGGAAAAAGAAGTGAAACATCTTACAAGTATCTGGGTAGACAAAATGACTGAACTCCTTTGTTACACTGTGGTGTGAGAGACAGTGAATACAGATAGGAATAGCAAAATTGATTTTGTTTCTCTTAATTTCAGGGAAATAGGAGATCAATGGCATCTGGCAATTCAAGAAGCAATTTTAGAAAAATGCAGCGACAATGATGGCATTGTTCATATTGCAGTAGACAAAAACTCACGTGAGGTAAATCACGTCTCATATGGAACACAGGGTTTTGTATCTGTTGCTGTTAAACTAAGTCTTCTTTCTCTGTTTTCTTTTTGTTACAGGGTTGTGTATATGTTAAATGTCTGTCTCCAGAATATGCTGGAAAGGCTTTTAAAGCATTGCATGGCTCTTGGTTTGATGGTAAGAAATTTGAATATTACAAAGATTTGGAAAGGAAAATTAGTTGCATCTTAGATTATGCCTGATTTAAAATAGAATAATTTTAGGTTAGAATTTTTTGAATAATTTTAGATACTTTTGCTTCATGTTCATTCTGTACTACAGTTAATTTTCTACAAATACTAAGCATAATTGTATAGATCTAAAATATGATTTTTATCTTGCAACAGGGAAGTTGGTTACAGTAAAATACTTACGACTAGACAGATACCACCATCGCTTTCCCCAGGCTCTTACTTGCAACACTCCCTTGAAGCCATCAGATAAACATATGAACTCTATGTCTCACCTGCGCCTTCGGACTGGCCTAGCCAATTCTCAAGGAAGTTCCTGAAAAGACCCCTTCACTCCTAGGACTGTTATTTAAATAGGAAAAGTCCCGTTTGGCTTCCCATCTTCCTTTTAAAATGCTTCTTGTATGTAATATTTTTATTGCAGAAGACAGCTGTTTGAAAGTTCCAGAAATCTTAAGGTTCCAGAGGGATTTATCAGAGAGTCAGCAATGCTGAGTAGGTGGCATAATTGTTCTCTTCATTGTTTGGAGCTCAGTTAAGCCAGTGCATTTGAAGCTGTACACAAGGAACACTGACTTTATAGTAAGCACTTCAGAGATGGTGGTTATATTTTTTCACCAAGAAGTGTTTAGATAACCACACAAAAGCATGGCGAAGCCGCTTTTTATATTTCCATAATTTCTTGTGTACTAATGTGAATTTTTGTATACAGTCAGCTGCATAGTTCCTTGCAGGCTACTGTGGTAAAACTATTCATTTTCCACTTAACCTTAGGTTTCTATTGCTTGTAAAAGGTTCATTTGCTGCAGCTGGAAAATGGGGAAATTTATTTGGTTTTAATGGTTACATACATTTGTAAGTGGATGTACATGTACTCAAATTGGCTTTTGTATATATGTATAAATGCTAATGGTAGTGGAAGTCTTGTTTTGTGAGAATGTCTGCATTAGCAGTAAAATAAGCTTTCTATTTTATTCATAATCTAATTTGTGTATATATGTGCATAGCTGTGTGTTTATATACATATGTACCATGTGCAGTTACATATTTATATATGCACACAGATATATACATATGGCTGTACTGTCATGGATGATCAAACAGCCAAATACCTGGAAGTATTAGATACATGTTTAAAATACTTTTTATAGATTTTTATATAAAAAATGCCTAAGTATGATTTTGTGTGAAAGTTCTGGCACCAGTTGTAATGAGTTCAAATTTATGTGAGCAATAAAGAAGCAATTGGCAGATACTGGAAAAACTTTTGTGAAAAGCTGTATTTATTATAAATACTGGGGCTCTAAAAGTGCTGTTGGGATTATGTCATTTTCCCAGTCTGTTTATAGCTCCTGTTCTATGTTAAGTGTAGAGCAGGCACGTTGTTGCAGCAAAATGTATTACACAAATTATCCTTGGAATGTTGGGCCATGAAAGCCTGCAGTGTAGAAAATGCACAAATGGCCCTTGGTTTGTGCATCAGTGTTTGTTTCAGTAAAGCTACTTTATTATTTTATGATTTCAGGTCAAAATAGTTACTGATTAAGGTTTATTTGTAACCTAAAAATTGGCTGAAAGATAACCTTCTGGGTATATCATTGTTGGTCCAAATGAATACGTGAAACAGCTGGAATTACCAATCTTAATCTCTGTTTCAAATTCGGTTTTCCTTTTGTTGTATATATGTTGGTTTGCAGCATGACCTTGCACAGATAATGCACGTTTTCTGGCTAAGTGACCATGATGCGCACTATTCTGTAACAGAACCTTCGTGCCTTACCTGTGTGCTTTGTGGGCACCATGTTTATGAGGAAGAAATGATTTGCTATCAGAAGAGAATACATTTTAGATTCTCAATCTATGTCTCAGATGCTAATGTGTTAAAATATAAATATATAATATATAAAATAACCAATCTTTCTGTATTTTATGTGCATCATAGTGATTTATTTGAACTTAGTGACCCATCTTGTAACCTGTTGCAAGAGTGAATGTAAAAATAGTTGTGGCATTTTAGCAGGTCACGTTGGATGCAGATGCATCTGTTTCTTGCTTCTAAGGTATATTTCATGTGAACATTGTACATTTATTATTGTAATATATACTATTATGCAGCTTATTTTACCTGAAACTCTTAAGCTGACCAAGAGTCCTCCCTATAAGACAGATGGGAATGTGTATAATAATTAGGTATTTGAAAAGTTCTGGTTTGATGTAATCTGTTTTTTGTTCTGTTTAAAAAAGAAGGAAAACATTCTAATTAAAAATTTATTAGGTTTTTTAAAAATGCATCTTTGTTTTAAAGAAACTTGTAAAGTGTCTTGTGTCTTTCTTTCTACCAGTGAAAGTAGTTATCTTTATATTAAATCTCTGTGTATAAGAATGGATGCGTGTTTATAAAGATGAGGACCATAAAGTTAATTTTTTGGTGCTGGTTTTAGTTTTTTGAGGTGGAGGTCTCACTCTGTAGCCTAGACTGGCCTCAGCCTTGGGAAGTGCTCCTGCTGTAGCCCACCAAGTGCTGAGATGAGCACAAAGGTGACCCCCCATGCCCAGTTGTCTAATTGTGACTACCCATTTTCAGCATTTTAAACAATCTGTTAGTGTATATTAACTATGCATAATAATGGGCTTCATTATATTTTTATGCATGTAGATAATGTATATTCACCCCTCCCCCATTATCCTTTCTTGCCCTCTTCCTATTCTTGCTAAATTCACCTTCTAACTTTTTTCTTTATGAAAATGTCCTCATTTAACCTTCAAGTGTTTGGATTAGGTGGTGACAAGAATGTAAAGTAACTGCATCACTAAACTCTTTTAGGCAGCTAGTTCTCTCAACAAAGACAACAGTTTTATACATTCTGACTGAAAGCCTTAACCCATTATAAACCAATCACAATCAGTTTTTAACTGCTGTACCATTAGTTTAGATATTTCTTTGGTGTTTTAGTCTAGTAGAAAGAAGATTTGACTCATTAGTTACATGATAGTCTTATAGCTTGCTAATATAGTCAACACTGGTTGTCTCTGTTAGGAATACAGAGATTAAAAACACAGGCTAATATATCTGGTCACATCTGGAGGATGAACATAGTAAGTTAAAAGATAATGTGATGTGTTATAATGTGGAAAGAAAATAGGCAGGATTCTGAGATATAGAGAAACTTGGATACATCTTAGTAGGTCAGATACAGAACAGGGGAGTTATGGGCCAAGACACTGGGTCTAGCATTTGTTAGAGTCACGATGGTAAAGGTCTTTCTCTTGAGCTCTCAGGAGAGTTTCTGTTCTTATAATAAGGTAGTAAGAGTCAGTGTGTAGAGCCATGTCATAAAGCCTGTATTCATCATGCTCACTGGTGTGTACATTCCTGAATATTATCAGAGCCTCCCTCATATTGCGCTTTTGGGGTTTACCTTATATTGCTTTTATAGTTTGTATAACAAGTTGTTTTTAAGTGAGCAGTATTTAGATGTGCTGTGTGCCAAACATCTTTAATAAGATTTGCTTCACAGACCATCCCGTTTTTCGTATCATGAACTCATTGGCCATCTACATGGCTTCTTTGCCCTTTCCTCCTAGGCCTATCTTAGCAAATCACTTTTTCCAGATGTCTTCTCAGAGGATGCCGACCCAGGCAGAGCATGGGCAGCCATCCTCAGGCAGTTAGGAGCTGAGAATAATTGGAAACTGAGACTTGTGTTTTAAAGAAACTGAATATTCTGGGTGCTCATCTTTTGGTCTTGAATCCCTGTTAAGGAAACCTTGCAGACGGCATGATAGACACATTTTGTTGATTCTTAGATTTAAAAACCGATAGAACCTGTGTGTTTAGATTTACTTTTTCTTTTTAGTCATCAGAGAAGCTCATACATTTCTGAATTTGGAAAGATGGGAATTTAGGCATAGAGAACACTGTAACAAAGACAAAGTAAAGAACCTCCAACCCCTAACCCCATCCCACTACCATTACATGCGCACACGCGCACACTACAGCAGTTGTTCAGGAGTCACTAAGTTTGAGATGATCGTTGGAAATAGACAAGATAGACCCTTACAAAGTTGGAATATTGGCTTATTGTAGAATTCAGATGAGCAATTAATGATTTGTTGAGATAAAAGATTTGAAGAATGAGATAAAATGGGAAAGATTGATTAGCTAGACATTAAGGAAGTAACTGAGACTTGATTTTTCTAGTGTAGAAAATCTAAATTTCCAACATTTGGATCATATGGAAATACTAGATAGGAATCATGATAAAGTGGGTTCATTTATTTTTTATCTTCCTATGTTACATGTTTAGCAATCTACCTAACCATTTTTTTCACAAGCTGAAGGATTTCCAGTCAATACTGGAAGGACAACAGAGACTCATCATACATGTAATAGTCCGGTTTTAAGTAGAGAGACTCGGTGATAGTCCCTTTGGTCTCCAGCCAGTAACGTCTTCCAACAGAAAGCCAGAGTATTCTCCATATTATCATGTCATAGGCCTGTTAAGTAAATTCAAATTAAATTTAATCTTTGATTTTTGTGTATACCAGCCAAGCTTAAGTACTCAGTAGCCACATGTTAACAGTGGCTAATGTTGGCATTTGGCATCTTGACCAAAGTATACCTTTCTATATAATTCAGTACCGCCCAGGCTACTTGTCCTTCCGCATACAGGGCTTCTTGGATTCCTTTTTTTTTTTTAACTAACTTTTAATCTTGTCCTTCAACACTTCCTTTTCTCCAGGGACATTGGTTTTGTCTGTGTCCTTGATTATTCCTATCATTAAGACCTTTGTCCTTGCTGAAGCACTGTTGCTGTGCGTCTTCATCTTCATATGACCTCTTTGTTCAGGTTTCTAATCTCCTAAATTACTGTCTGTTTTCTTGCAGTTTATTACTATCTGGGAGTGTATTATTTATATGTAGTACTTATTTCCTTTCCTAGAATATAAATCCCACAAAAAAAGTCAAAAAGTCAGAATTTGTATTGGTGACTAGACTTTTAGGGATCAAAATGATGCTTGACCTAAACTAAGTCTTCAGTGAGTATATATTGAATCCACCTACAAATGATATTTTATAAACATTATTCTGGGTCTAAATACATTTGTGTTTTGATTCTAGAGAGTTTGGTATAACTTAAGACCTAACTTCTCTGGACTACTTAGCAGAGTTTCACATTTCTATAGGAGAGGTTCATGTGGGTGCCCATGTTGGGGGGTCTGTACATGTTGGGGGTGCACAAATGTTGTGTGCTCTTGGAAGGCAGCAGGCAGCTTCCAGTATCATTCCTCAGGAGCTGGTCACCTTGATTTTGTTGTTGGCGTGTGCATGGGTGTCATGTGCCATGAGTAATGGAGGTCAGAGGACAACTTTCAGTCTCTTACCGTCATGTGGGTTCTCAGGCTTGCAGGAAGTGCCATGCTTTACCTGTTGCAGTTCATTTGTTTGGAGACAGAGTCTCATTGTTGTAGAGCTCACTGAGTAGGCTAGGATGGGTGATCTGCCTGCCTGGGCCTCTCCAGCCCTGGGATGAGAAACCTGCAGCACAACAGCAGGCTGTTCTGTGGGGTCCTGGGGACTGAACTCAAATTCTCAATGGCGTGGCCAGTGTTTTACCGACTGAGTTATTTGGATCCCATCCCCCCCAGTCCTACAAGGTGTGGTATGTTGTGTTTTCATCTGCACTCACTTTAGAATTCGTGCTTCCTTTTTCTCATTTCTAGTTTCTTCCGTCTCTTTGGATGTTTGGGAATGTATTGCTCCATTTCTGAGTACCTAGAAAATTTCAGGGTAACATTTTGCTTTCTGCTTCTAATTTTACTAATCTATTTTATGACTTGATTCTAAAAATTTGAATTATTTTAGGACTCAAAATAATCTGATAGAACTGTGTGCCCTTGAAAGGAAGAATGCTTCCTGCTGTGAGTGTGGTGTAGTGAAATGGTGAGGCTACTTGTGCTCATTCAGATCCTCTGTGGCTGTACTAATTTTCCAGGTACTTGTTAATAGTGAGAAGGCTGTTTCTGATAGGAAACAAGTTTCTTTTTGCTGCTCTATTTTCCTTTCAGGTTTTGTAAGCTGTATTTATGTCAACCCTTGTATTTTGCTGTTTTGATTCTGTATCATTATGGCAATGGTCTTAACTCCTGGAAATAATCTTTGCTCTGAATTTACTTGGACTCATCCTAGTATCATTACTCAGGCCTTCTTTTGATTTGTGATAGAATTATTTGTTTTCTCTTTTCACCTTTTTATTTTATTTATTCATACTTACTCTATGTGCTTGGATACATCTGCCACAAAGCGGGTGTATATGGAGGGCAGAGGAGAGTTTTCAGAAGTCTCTTTTCTTTCCACCATGTAGGTCCCTAGGGATCAAAGGGATCAATAGCCTTGACAGCAAGTGCCTTTATCTGTTGAGCTGTTAATTTTATTTTGTGTCTTTGTATTTAAAGAATGCTTATGTAGGAGTATTTGGGTGGCAGTTGTTGTTAAAAATCTAGTCTGACTGACTTAATTGGATTAGATGCATATTTAAAGTGACTATTAATTTGGTTAGGTTTATTATCTTACTTTTCTTTATAAGATTTGTCTCTGTACTTTGTTCTCTTTTCATATATATGTATATGCATACACATGTATACACATATGAAAATGAAACAAACTATAGTCGGTTGGTTTTTATCAAGTACAGTTATTGTATTTTAGCTCCTTTCTGGCCTTTTTGGATTTGCTTGTATCATTAGGGTTTATATTATACATCACAAATTATCACAGTCTACTGTTAAGTCAAAATTTACTACTTCATGTAAATTATCAGAACCTGTAGAGTATTGTTCTTACCCTCTCCCTTCCCAAACTTCACATTACTGTTTTATTTGTGTGTGATAACGTCATTGCACGTGTCATCGGGTGCTTTTCTTTCTCTTGTGCTTAAAATCTGTATTAGAATATCTATTAAATTCCAACTCTGGTTAAAATTCCAAAAATAACTTAAATTAAAAAAATGAGTAGTGAATTATAGGATACAAAATTTTCATTCAAAGATCGATGGTAGTTTTTGTATTGGTAGTGGGTTTATGTACTAAAGCTGTTTGAAAAAAATCAAGAAAGCAATTTAATCCACAGTAACTAACAAAAATAAAATACTTAGGGATATATTACCATGGTGCAGCGCAAATAATAAAAGCCCAGAGACAGATATTGGAGAAAAAGCAAAGCAGCCAAACCACTAGAGAGCTCATAACCTCTATGAAGTCTTCAGACTGAAAGAGGGCAAGTTCTTCTCTTATCCTGCCTTATATTCCTTTCTAGTGCTGGTAACAAAGGTGTTCACCACTACCGCCAGCCTCTATGGCTAACTTGTTGCTGCTGGGATTAAAGGTGTGTGCCACTACTGCCTGACCTGTATGACTGATTGGTGTGGGGTTTTTTTGTTTTTTTTTTTTTGCATTCTGGTCATCAGGCAAGTTTTATTTATTAAAACACAAATATTACTACACCAAGGAACTGAAATATATGTAACCTGAAAATTACAAAATAGTGGTGAAAGAAATTCAAGAGTAATTTACACACTAGGTGAAAATATCCCCCATCATGGAAGAATAAATGTTGTTAAAATGCCCATACTACCCATAATGATTTATAGAATCAATACAAATTATTGTTCCTTTTTTTAATAGTATAGCTCAAGATAACCTTGAACTTCACCCCCCTCTACAAGTTACAGGTGGGGTTACAGGTGTGTGCCAATCTGTGCCTAGTTCAGTTTTTGTCTGTTTGCCTTGACCAGCTAAGACAATCTGATGAAAACAACAACACAGGAAGCTTCACAGGGCCTGGTGTCAGGATAGTCTGCCAAACCACAGTGATCACAGCAGCTCATACGACGAAGAGGTAGGCCAGTAGGCCAAGAACATGCGTTGGGGAAAAGGAGTATTTCCCATAAATGGCACTGGAAAGACTACATGTAGAAAGATTAGATTGTTACCTCACACAGTATACACAATTAACTCAAAATGGATTAAACACCTAAGCCATGTAGCCTAAAACAAACTGCTAGAAGGGAAAAATGGAGTAAAAGCTTCATGGACTTGGTCTGGGCAATTCCTTTTATGTTATGACACCAACTCACAGAAAACAAAGGTGAAATACACATACAGGATCATATGAAACTAAAAAGCTGTATAAGCAAAATTGGAATAAAAAGGGAATCTATATGTTCAGAAAAGATTGTAATTTTTGTTTTGTTCTTGTGCACCATAGGGTGCACTGAAGTATACTGTATCAGGAAATGTACTATGTAGCCCATACTAGTGTATGATACTTGTGTACCATAGGGTGCACTGAAGTACACTGTATCAGGAAATGTACTATGTAACCCGTACTAACCACAAACTCACAGTCCTCTGTTCCAGCCTCCTGAATGCTCCGATTTAAAGAGGTGGAACACTTAAGTCCAGCTCAAAAAAAAATCTAGTATAAAGAGTTAATATCCAAAATATATAAGAAATTCACACAGCAGCAAGCAAATACATATTGTGATTAAGAAATGGAGTAAAGAATGTTAATAGATACTTTTTTATTTTTTTAAGATTTATTTATTCTTCATACAATGTGCTGCTGGCATGA
>LOJH01006311.1:10779-32652 GCA_001685095.1 Ellobius talpinus
ACAGAGAGAGAGAGAGAGAGAGAGAGAGAGAGAGAGGACAATCCTGAACAACAAAAGAACTCCCTAAAGTATCACCATCCCAGATTTCAAATTGTATATTATAGAGCTATAGTAATGAACACAGCATGATACTGACATAAAAACACATTGATCAATGGAATCAAACAGAAGTGAACACCCGAGTTTTGACAAGGCAGCATCTTCAATAATAGTGGTGCTCAAATTGTAGGGCTGTTTGTAGAAGAATGAAAATAGAATCATATCAATCATGCCACATAAAACTTACCTCCAAATGGATCAAGAACTGAACATAAGACCAGATACCCTGAACCGGATAGAAAAATCAGGGAGTGGGCTTGAAATCATTGGTAAAGGAAAAGACTTTCTGAACAGGCATGGGCATCAAGATCAACAATTAATAAATGGAACCTCTTGGGAAGCTGTTGTATGGCAAAGAATACCATCATTACAGTAAAGTATGAGCCTACAGAAGGGGAAAACTATTTGCCAGTTATACATCTAATAGAGAGTTAGTATCTAGAACATGTGAAGCATTGAAAAGAAACTGAAGATTAAGGAAACAAATACACAATTTAAAATGGGGTGCAGAACTCAATAGAGAGTTCTCAAGATTAAACACAAATGGCTGGGAAACGCTAAGAATTGTTCACTATCCTTAGCCACCAGAGAAGTGCAAATTAAAATCCTTAGAGATCTCATCTTACCCTAGTGAGAATGGCCAAGATCAATAGGACAAACGGCAACACATGCTGGGGAGGATGCAGGGAAAGTGCTACACTTGCTCATTGCTGGCAGGAGTGCAAACCGGTACAATCACTATGGAAATCAGTGCGTGCTTCCTCAGAAAGCTGGACAGTAGTTTACCTCAGTATCTTGGGCATATACCCAGTTGACTTTACTACAGAGATACTTGTTCATCCATGTTCATTGCTGCTTTATTAATAATAGCCAGAAATTTGAAACAGCTTAGATATCCATAAATCAATGGGTGGGTGGATGATAAGAATGAAAATGTGATACATTTACACAATGGAAGATTGTTCAGCTGTGAAGGAAAATGAAATTCACAGCTAAATGGATGGAACTAGAAATAGTCATCCTGAGTGAGATAACTTAGACCCCCAAAGACAAATATACTATGTATTCTCTTGTACATGGATATTAGCTTTTGGCTTTTGATATGTATGCTACAATCAAAATAATCACAAAGGTTGGGTCCATAGTAAAAGACCAGGGACAAGGAAGATTTCTTCTAACAGTAAATAGAATATAGTGTTATGGAGAGACAAAGGGGAAACCAGAAACCGAGTATTAACTGGGGGAGGGGAGAGCAGGGTGAAGTAGGGAATATGGGTAGGAGAAGACTTTAGGTCTCTTGAAAAACTATATGGAAACCTATTACTGTAGAAGTTTCCTAAATTATATACATACATAAAAGCCGTTTAAAAGAAGTCACCATATTGTGGGGGAGACAATGCCCCAGCTAGATATCTTATACCACCAAGTAAAACTTCTAGTGCCAGGAATGTTAGACATCTTGTTAGGCCATTGACCAAAGGGGTCCTGTGGAACCATCCAAACATCATAGACTATTTCCGAGGCTATTGGTTGCTCTTCACATCCTAATGGTAAGGCCCTAAGTGCTAAGGACAACACTGACTTATGCCATGGAACAGGGATAAGTCCAGCTTTACCCGAGCTGACTAGCATCCGTCCAGATCTTATCCATGGTGCTGGAAGATATTCTGTACACTCCCAGAGGAGAAAGGTAATCATCAATGTCACCAGTTACAAACCCTACAACCTACAACAGTGACCTGCCTGCAGGATATCCTGGCTCAACAGTGACACAAATGTTATGTGAATAACTGATTTTAAAAAAAAGAAAAAGAAAAAGAAAATGGATTTAGGGCCCATTCTATGAGATGGAACCCATACCCAACACAGATAAAGTGCAAAAGAACCTGAAACTAGAAAGGTCAGGGGCCTAGGGGAAAGCCCACTGCTATTCTTCTGCTAAAGGAACATGGCAACAACATGATTCCTAATGACATACTGCTATGCGGTGATTTGGATGAGACTGCCCCCACCCCTGACTCACGTAGTTGCAAATTTAGTCCCTGGTTGGTGAACTGTTTGAGAAAGATTAGAAGAATTAGGGGGTGTGTCCTTGTTGGAAAAAGAGTGTCACTGGGGGTGGACTTTGAAAAAAGCAAGGCTAAGTGTCACTCTTTCTGCCTGCTGCCTGAGGATTGGGATGTATCTCTCAGCTACTGCTCCAGCATCATGACTATCTTCATGCCACCATGGTCTCCACCATGATGATAATAGATTAACCCTCTAAAACTGTAAGCAAGCTCCCAACTAAATTCTCTATTTTATGAGTTGACTTAATCACAATGTCTCTTCACAGCAACTGAACAATGCCTAAGACATTCTGTACCCATGATCAGTGCCTCACTCAGCTCTTATCGGGGAAGTTTCTTCTTGTAGTAGTTGGAAATTAACACAGAGGCCCACAATAGCACAATGCACAAAGAGTAAGAGACTTTGGAAATTTAGTACCAAATGGAATGGCTTCATCAAACCCACCCTGCCTCAAGACTCAGGGATCTGGGCAGAAGAGGAGCTAGAAAGGTTATAAATTCCAGAGGTGGCAAATGATGCCAAGGAAGCAGAGTCTTCCAGACACAACAGGACTGATGCACATGACAGCACGCACAAGACCTGGACAAGTTCTAAATCCTAGCACTGCAAAGCAGAAGCAGAAATGGAGTCCCAACCATAACCAGGAAGCTATTTGCAAGTGATACCCGCTGGCAAAGGAAAAACCTGTTTTCCCCAATGCAATATCATTTGGACATATCAACCATACTCCAAGGAGGGCCCCTCCTTCAGGAGCAGTTGGCCAACACAGAAACACCATTGTTTTAGTTGGGTTCTTTTGGCATTTTTGAAATCTCTTGTTGGTTTGTTTTGAAAGAGAAAGCATAAAGTTGGATGTGTATGGAGGTGAGAAGGATCTGGGAAGGGTATAGGGACAGAAACATGATCAAACTATATTTTAAATAATTTTTAAAGGCTTGTACACTGGGAATCATGCCCATTAAGGACTGTACAGGAATGCTGTGGCCTCTAAATGTCTGGGTTCCACTGTACTTCACCTCCTCATCTTGACTTCTCTATACTGGAATGTGATCCAACCCTGACTTCAGAGTCCTGTACAAAACACTAGGGGGGGTTTCTTTCTCCAGGTTTTCCCATACTGTTTGCCTACCTGTAGTCTGACCTCCGCCCCCAGGCTGCACGGGCTGTGTCTCTGGGAAACTCAGTTGTGGTGGGGAGAGGAGTTGACACTGGCTGCTAAACATCATAAGGAGCACTGTGAGAGGCAGAGGTGCCAAAGCATCTTGGCTTCTCAGTTGGCATCTGGGGGAAGCTGAGGGAGATGTGAAGGCACAAGACATGAGCTAGCTGCCTTCATCACTTTCTTCATTGGGATCTCTGTGTGAAGTCAAATATCATCCAGAGCAGTTGCCACCCCTCTGAACTCTACAAGCCCTCAAACTACCAGAGTGTTTCAAAATACCCCAGAATAACGCAAAACATTACTACATGTGACTATTGTTTGAGGAAAATGCAAATAGGAAAGTTAAGACTTAAGACACATGTCAACATTCTTAACATTTTTACATAATTTGATACTAATCATTTTGGGCCCAAACATATTCAACTAGCTATTTAAAGAAACTTTCTGTGATTACAAGGGATTTGAGCACATCTCAAAATTCTGCATCAAATTATCAAAGAGGTCAAACTGATGTGTGAAGAGAAACAAAAGTTAGCAAAATCTTAAGTTTCCTAAAGGATGAAAAAAAAGCATTGACTCGTATGCATTTATCTTTTATTCTTCTATAAGGTGGTAATTTTCAAATGTTTAGACAACAGACAGTTTATTAGAAAAGATACTGAATTAAGTAACAGATCAAAATGAAATAGGTAACAAATCCTAGACTTTCCAAACGTAAATAATTCACAGAGACCAAATTATTTTGGCTTTATGGAAAAAAATCACGTATAGAATCTGCTTGTTGTAAGCTTCATAAACTTAAGGACACTCAGAAAAGGAAACACTGAGAGATATACACTTCACGTTCACACAAACACATAGGTGTGTGTGTGTGTGTGTGTGAAAGAGAAACAACTTTTTTTCTTCATCAATAAGGGACAGATAAAGAAGGATAAGAAAAGGATAAAATAAAATTCCAACATAATTCACGTTAGTGGTACCTTCTGATGTAAAAGCAATAGTTCCTCATCCTGTAATAACTCAGAAAACACATCAAAGCCATGATTCTAAGCACTTGGGATGATTTCAGAAATTCCCCCTGTGCTTTCAAGTACAAGATGCAAAAGCTGTGGTATGTCAGGTGATTGTTGTTTCTGTCTTCCTTCTCCAACAAATATCATGGCACAATGGCCATGTGGTCTTGACTAGCACTTCTTTCAGTCTCATGATAAAGAAACAGTTCATTTTCAAATGGTTCATTTTTAAGTTGTTCAATGTTTTTGCCAGCAAGAACCTAAAATATCAGCTTGCTGTAATGAGATCAGGAATTACCAGTGATTAGAGAATTAAAGAGCTGACTGGAGCTCAGGAAGGTCCTCATGGAAAATCAGGCACGTAGGATGGGGACACAATGGACTTGAGCAATCCGTCTGCCACGTGCCCGTACCACACTGCCCACCATCTTCACTCCTCAGAACGATGATGACCTTGCCGATGCTAGATGGGGTGTGTGGAGCTTTGCTGGCTTCCCAGTGGTTACAGCTGGAGAGAAACAGCCTTCTGATTGGCTCCAGCTTGCTCTCACCAGGTTAGTAGCTTATTCTCAATCTCCTGCTTCATAAAGTAAACCCCAACCCCCACAACTGTGCATCTCTTGAGCATCACAGAGCAATTGCCTTTCTATGTGGGACTTCGTTTCTGTTCTTCTAAGAAAGGAGGAAGACTCAGGACCTCCCAAACACCATCCCTCCTACTTCAGAGTGAGGGAGGACACACCCTTCTGTAGAGTCAGGGTGGTGGTAGGCTGTGTGACTGGCAGGACTGTCTAAATCTCTCCTACAAACTGCTCCTGTCCTTTCCAGAGAAGAAAAGAAACCCCAAGGCAACTCCACACCATTCCAGGCCACTGACAGGCAGAACGCAAGCCAATTCCCCACCATATCCTACCTTAGTCTGCATGCTCAAAGGCCTCAAGAGCATGCCTGACTTTGCCCAGGCTTGCCACATCAAGCCCCTGATACAAACACTATGTACTATGTTGCTATGGCTGCTGTCCTTTTAAAGGACAGAAGGGGGCAACCACCTGGCCACCGAAGGAATCCGTTCCTTCTGGTTTTGTGCACTGAATTAATTCCTTGGGGTATGTGCCAAAGCCAAGTTGTTCTCCTGCTGAACTCAAAGGAGTTAGCAGTAATTAAATCACCAGAGGCAAATGACATAGGAATTTGGAGGAAAAAAATAATCTCCATGTCCCTGCTCTCTGATTTTTGGTTTCAGTGAAATCCTTTGATGAGATGGGCAGATGAGGCCAAATAATGGTACAGCCACTCCATCCCATTTTCAGCAGGGAGAAGAGTTCAATCCAAGCCTTCAACTAGAGTGGGAGCACTTCCAAAGCAGGCCCTTCTCATCTTTGTCGGCTAATTGGTAGTAGAGGACATGGTAGCAGCCAACAACTCCAGCACCTTCAGCTCTTTGGTTCAAACCTCATTAAATATGAATAGCAGTTTTTACTGTCCCAGCTCCACAGATAGATGAAGCAAGGCTGGTAGAGGAAGGCTGAGCGGCCTAATGGTCCTGAAAGCGGGGAGTCCACAATACAGATACTCCCAATAACTATATTTTCCCAAGTGCCACCAGACATCAAGATTCCAAATAAAGCCTGGGACTCATCCACAATCTCTAATTAGGACTCAGTAGGAAAGGGGTGGAGCAAATCTCAGGGGCAGAACAAGGGGGGAAAGAAGGGAACCCAGAGGATTCAAATTATAACAGGAAAATGGCTGAAGGAACTGAATTTTTACTGAAGCCAAATGGTTTGGCAGATGCAGCCATGCTTGGGGATCTGTGATGACAGGGACAGTCTTTTTCCATCCCACTTTGAGCTGGCTTTATAGAACTTTATCTTTTATGTCCAAAGATCAAATTAAAATAAAAAGATCACATTTAATGAGAACTAAGGGAAATAAAGTGGTGGCAATTAAAGAGTAAAAATAACTTCTCTGTGGTTGCAGACCACAGGAGTTTCCTAGTTTTAAGAAGCCACAGGCAAATCACTTAAACAAGGCCTTTTGGGCTGCATTCCTCTCGTGTTTCCTCCCACACCCATGGTGGCTAAAGTTAGAGGCAGCATGGCTCTTGAACTCCTGGAACGGTGTAGTAACCAGAAGTGCAGCAGGCCAAACTCATCAACTTACAAACACAGCTTTGTTGCAAGGAAGTCAAATGCAAGACCCTATGCAGTGCACCATAGGTGTGACCCGGAGTTAATGGGGGTAAAAGACGAAGCCCTAATCTTAATGAGATCCTTTTCTTTCTCTGACGTCAAACAGATTTTCTACTGTCCCCTGACTGGGGACATGCAGTCTCATAGTTGATCCACGTCCAGGGAATTCTCACTCAGTGCCTTAGTTTTCCACGTGCAGATTGGGTCTGAACTAGACCACGAAGCACATGTAAATTGTCTCTCAGACCTAGGATAATCCAGCTCCCTCAAACACAAAACAGAGGCTTAGCTGATCTGAGATTCCATTTCAGTCAGGACCTGTACTCAAGAAACTTGCTATTGGGGAGTAGTCAATCTTCAGATTAGGATAGGTACCAAAAAACATCTGCAGCTTAGAGATGGCTTCCCAGAACACCTGGAGACACACACACGCATCTGCCCAGAGAAGACAAGCTTCCCAGAACACCTGCAGACACACAATCACATCTGCCCAGAGAAGACAAGCTTCCCAGAACACCTGGGGACACACAATCGCATCTGCCCAGAGAGGACAAGCTTCCCAGAATACCTGCAGGCACACAAACAGATTTGCCCAGAGAAGACAAGCTTGGTAAATTTAAAATTGACCAATTCCGGACAAGAGAAGTTACTAAGCAGAAAGAAGTGGGCATGGTTACCCTATAATTTAAAGCCTTACCCCACATCTGATAAAGGGTTAATATCCAAAATACATAAAGAACCCTAGAAACTAAATATCAACAACCCAAACAGTCTAACTGAAAAATGGGGTATGGACCTAAACAGAGAATTCTTAATAGAAGAATCTCGAATGGCTGCGAAACACTTAAACGTTCAACATCCTTAGTCATCAGGGAAATGCAAATCAAAAGCACTTTGAGATTCTGTCTTCTACTCATCAGAATGGTTAAGCTCAGTACTCAAGTGACAGCTCCTGCTGATGAGGATGTGGAGGAAGGGGAGCATCCTCTATTGCTGGTGAGAATGCAAACTTGTACAGCCACCGTGGAAATCAACAGGGCAGTTCCTCAGAAAACTGGGAATCAATCTACCTCAAGACCACTCTTTGGTATATACCCCACAATGACACTTGCTCAACTATGTTCATAGTGACTTTATTCATAATAGCCAGAACAACCTAGATGTTCCTCAGCTGAAAAAATAGATAAAGGAAATGAGGTACATTTACACAATGGAGCATTATTCAGCTGTTTAAAAAAAAATGACATCTTGAAATTTGCAGGCAAATGGATGAGAGTAGAAAAAAAGTCTTCCTGAGTGAAGCAACTCAGACCCAAAAGGACAAACATATATGTATTCACTGTTCTGTGGATATTAGCTGTTAAATAAAGGATAATCATGCTATAATCCACAGTCCCAGAGAGGCTAAGTAGCAAAGAGGGCTCTGGGGGAACGCATGGATCTCTCTGGGAAGGGGACTGGAGGTGGTTAAAGATGGAAACTGGAGGACTCAGGTGTGGGAGGAAGAAATGGTGGGAAAGATTATGGGGAAAAATAACTGGAACTAGGGGGCAGGGCAGCATGGAAACCTAGTGCAATGGAGATTTCCTAGACTCTATGAGGGTGACTCTAGCGAGGATTCTTAGTAATGGAGGTATGGAGCCTGAACTGGCCATCTTCTGTACCCAGACAAGGCTTGTAGGGTTGGAACTGGGACACCAATCCATACACCAAACCTCTGACCTACAACCTGTTCTGCCTGCAAGATGTGCTGGGAAAATGGTGGCCCAGAGCTTGTGGGCAACCAGCCACTGATCTGAGACCCATGCCACAAGAGGGACCCCATACCTAACACTGCTTAAATGGCCAGGAACCATAAGTTAAATAGCACAGAGACATAGAGGAGAACCAAACATGACTGTCCTCCTCCCCAAAAACCAATTAAATGATTCCTAAGTATACTCTGCTATACTCATAGATCAATGCCTACCCAGTTGTTATCAGAAAGGCTTCCTCCAGCAGCTGATGGGAGCAGATGCAGAGACCCACAGCTAAACATTAGGCAGAGCTCTGGGAGCCCTGTAGAAGAAGGGGAAGAGGGATTAGAGGAGCCAAAGGGGTAAAGGATACCACAAGAACACAGCCCCCACAATCAATTGAGCAGAGCTCATAGTAACACAGAGACCGAAGTGGCAATCACATATATGTTATGGTTGTTAGCTTGGTTTTTTTTTGTAGGACTCCTAACAGTATGAATGGGGTATCTCTGACCTTTTTTTGCCTTCTCTTGGGACCCTTTACCTCCCACTGAGTTCCCTCATCCAGTCTTGATATGAGTTTTTCTTTCTTGTATTTATTTTGGTGTTTTTTTAACCTACTTTTATTGCAACTTGTTATGACACGTTTGGTTGATACCCCTGGCCTTCTCTTTTCTGAAGGGAAACAGAAAAGTGGATCTGGGAGAGAGGGAATTTGTGGGGGGAACTGGGAGGAGTAGAGGGAGGGAAAACTTTGGTCAGAAAGTACTGTATGAGAGAAGAACAAATAAAAGAAAGACAAAAAGACATGACACACTTGGTTCCAAGGCCAAGCATACTCCCAGTCTATAATCCAAGCCTGGGCCTCAGCACACTGAACTCACCTGTAGAAAGTGGTATAGTCCATCGTTGAGTGGCAGGTCTGAAACTCCCAGGACTTGAGTTTCTGGCATTCTCGATGGGCTCGGAGCTTCACCTTCACTGTGCCTTGACACAGCTCAGGCACTGGTTTTCTCTGTGGCCTGTTGCAGAATTCATTGGACTCCACCCTCCACGACTCAGCAAAGTCATCCACGTCAAACTTGAAGTTTCCGTCTCCACCAATCAGGTCATCACGTTTATGTCCATTGTAATTGCCACAGAGACCGCAGAGCTTGCCCTTGAGATGAGGGGCAGCCATGACCTCCACAAAACTGTCTCCATCCCAGGATATCTCCAGACCTAGAGAACAAGAGGACAGAAGGATCACCCACCCCAGAACACACCAACAATTCCCAAATTTATGCATCTTTACCCAGTTCGTTGCCATCAGCCTTCAGTGAGCAACCCTGGCTACTGTCCCAACCCTTAATGGCCTTTAATCTCAATCCACATTTGACCACATTAAATCTTACATAAATTAAATAAATGATTTTATTTAGAGAGCTTAGAATTTATCAGCTATATAAAGTTTCCCTTTGTAATATCTTCTATAGAGTCTGACTTCCATTCAAAACTATTATCACTATAGTATTCTAGAGATTATTATTTTTAATTTTTCCTAAAGTAGTTGTTTGTCCAAATTGTGTCCTTGCTTCTGTAATGATGATGATAAAACGCAAAGAAATGAGCATAGTACCCCTAATGTCTTTTCACGTCTTTATCCAAATACTCTCCTATGTGCCTATTCCTTTAAATATCAAGGGATATTTTCTAAACTGTCTACTATAAGGAGAATATTAAAAGAACACCTATACAAGCTGTGCCTGTATATTCAAAAGATGATACTTGAATCCATTAAAGTATTCACTCCTTGTTATGTGTAGACTCCTGAGACACAGGCCACCAACAGACATTTCCTGGAGGTCAAAGGCTGGGGCCTTTTACTTCAGTGCCTCCATCCTGGGATGTGTACAGTATCTGAGAAGATACTTCAGACCATCAGGATGTGGGCAAAATTTCTTCTTGTATATCTACCATCAGACCAGTGCTTCCTTTCTTTCTCACAAAGTCTTCACTCCAGAGGAAAAAGAACACGCTTCTTGTTTTGCTGAACTGAGTAAAGGGTTAGAAGATTTGTATGAAAATATGGAACCAGAAATGCTAGGCTAGGTTTTGAGGAACATCTCTAGCCAATGACATCTCTGAACAGTGAACTTCTACAACACATGTAGGAGATTTGGGCTATATTATAGTGGCATGGTACAGGTAAGTCTGGCTAGGCAGTCAAGAAGAAACCTACTGAAATCCACTCTGATATTGTATGTGAAGCTACTGCCCTCAAGAGAAAGGAGAATTTTGTGTGAAAAGCCATTAAAGGATTGGCATAAAGAAAATGACTAACTTTTTCTACTTTTTAAAGTAACCAGTGGCACCACCATCTTGCCTGACTAATCCCTAGCAGGGCCCGAGCCTCACAGTGATCACTGAAAAACCACCATAGCATGAACTTCTGAGAGCCTCAACAACACAGTGTGATGTCTGCCATGGACATCTTCAGCACTGTCAGTGTCTGCTAAGAGCAGCAGTGTGAGAGGAGGCCTTCTATAGAGGAGGGTCCCTGCCCCCTCCAGATTTTCTCATGTATAGACCCTTGGGCTCCTAATAATACCAGTCTTTCATTTTGCTTGTCCTGAGCCTCTAGAAAGAGAAGAAGTGACTTTCCCCCTAAAAACTATTGTCTTCATTCCTGAATTGCCAACTAGGCAGACAAGCAAATGTTCAGAGTTTGGGAGTGAGATGAGGGTGGATCTGAGGGAGGAAAAGAAGAAAGGGAGGCAGGGAAGAAGAGAGGGAGGGAAGGAAAGAGGAAAAAAGGAAGCAAGTTAGCTGGGTAGATGGGGTGAAAAAGAATTGGTCTTTCACAATTCTGGAAGGCAAGGCCTTCAGGGTACCAGAGGAGACATGAGAAAGACATCCAAGAGATCCAGAGGATAAATTGTATACTGGAAGTTCCTAGGTATGAACATGCTCACAGGGGAAAGAAGGCGAGCCAAATGGTTTTCCCACGAGGAAGCCACACAGATGCCACAAGATAGAGTTACTTTATGGAGAGGTATTGGCAAAATCAACCAGTGGCCCCAAACTGAGATTAGTAAAGGGAAAACAAAAATAAAAAACAAACAACAAACAGCAACAATAACAACTACAACAACAAAAAAAAACAAGGAAACCACTGTGCATTAAATGGAAGGAATAGAGCATTCTAAATCCAAAGCAAATGGTTGAATAGTTTCTTGGTTAGGAGAAAAGACTGAGTTCAGAGAAGCAACTTAATAGATTTAGAAAAGGATTAAAGAAGGCCATAGGCAGTGTCTCAGGAGAAATTTGGTGAAGATGGACAGTGATGGCACTAAGCAGGAGAGAAGGGACATAGGACTGGGACACCCACACTGCTCCTGGCATGTGGCACTGTGTAACACAGTGCCACCCATGAGAGCCATAGCTTTTCTACAACACCATGTCCACATCTCTACACTCATCTGAGTACCTGGCTCCCAGAATGCACTTCTTAAATGAAGGCATCAACCCTGGGATGCTGATTCATTGACTCTGTAAAGTCAACTAAATTCTGAGTTTCACGCTAGTTAAGGCACTGAAATAACTGTTTTTGAAAGAAGGCAAACACAGTATAAAGTGATTTGCAGTATGCTCCCCAAGGTGCAGAAGAAACCTGATGTCTCAAGCCTGCAGCTGGGCCGTTACTCAGCAAGAAAAACGAGGGGAGAAAATCAGTTCCATCCCAAGTCCAACTTTTAGAGCACAATTCCAAAGATTTTCCATGTTGCACAATTTTCCAAACTGCAAACCTCTTTCTTAGACAGCAGGCAAACTCTGCTCTTCCACGTACCACAGATAGTGAGGAATTTACTCCCAAGGGGGGTCCATTGTCACCACTGACAATGGTAAAATTGACTCTGAACCTTTGGGCAACTTAGTCCTGAAAATTCAGTGGTGGAGAACAAGCATATTACTGTGTTCTCCTTTCACAGGGCCTAGTGCTCTGCACATGCCCGGAGACGTGTGGACTCACTGTGTCTTTAATAAGCTCTGCTCAAAACTCATGACATCTCATTCATAAAACATGGTCCCCAAAGTGTTCATCTTTCTTTGTTACTAGCACATTGAAATTGTTCCTGACCAGTGCCAGGCTTCATACAGGGGGAAATGAATTTTCTACAGATGTCTTTGTGTGTCGTGCTATCATTTCTGTCTGTGTCTGCGGGAATGCGTTTCCCTTCTATGAGAGTAAAATCCCTCTGGCGCAGCAGAGTTATGAGAGGCCAAAAGCTAATCAGCTGCAACCGAGGGGCGGACTCTTCTCAATGGGCTTTTAAATGGGCATCTCAAGAGAGGAAAACATCAGGAAAGGGTTCAAGGGGCAGGAGATGGCCCCTTCTGCAGCTGGGATGACTTTCTCAGTTCTCTGCATGAGAAACTGGGTAGAAATAGCTAGCTAGTCATGAGCGGGCTAAAACTGAAGCACACGTGGTGGCATCCGGGCCTGTGAGCAGCAGCCACATTCCTTCCACTGTAAGGAGGGCCTTCCCGCTGGCCCTCCTCACCAGTGGGTCTTTCCCAACCTGCTTTTTGTATTGTTTTGGTTTCAGGTTACTGACGCTTTCTCTACAGTCCACTTAAGGAGAGCAGGAGCTGTAAAAGTCTGTACATGTTCCACAGTGAGTTAGAAAACTAGATGATTCTTCTGTTCCGGTTTAATACCAGAATACATTCTGAGTTCAACGAATATACAGCTGTACAAAAATATAGTTCAAAGCATGTTCCTCGTGAACGGACACTTTCAGGCAGACCTTATGTACTCAGGGAGACCTGATGAAGTAAACTGATGACAGAAAAATGTTTTTCATTTCCATTATTGTCTGAGAACTCAGTTGGGAGAGGGTGGGTGGTGCAGGGGAGCAATGCCACTAAGACCAGTCATTAGCAGGTAGGTAGCAACAGCCTAATTCCACCACACTGCCACCACCTGGGCAGCCCAGCCCGCTTCCATCATCAACTGCTAAGTCTCTAAACCACAAAGACAAAAGCTGCAGCCTCTCTTCCTGCCCTGTCCCGGCTGCGGGCCTGGGGTAAACTGCTGTTCTGAAGACAGTACCCTTTGATCTAGAATAGGAACCAACACAAAACTCAGAGGAAGATGAGCACTCAGAGGAAATGCCATGCTATTTGAAATAGACAAGCAATGGGTGATTAAGGTGAAAATATCCCTAAGGGGGTAGTTCAAACTGAGATGGCTAGATCAGCGCGGGAACACTATGGTCTGGAAAACCAGTCATTTCATTCAAAGCCCAGTGCAAAGGAAGCTCAGCGCTCAGAAGAACGAGCTCTTCTCCAAGGAGTAGGCTCATATGATCTGTGTGCTGCAATCGTTCGGCTGGGTGTTAGGGGTGCCATACAAATCACTTGCATCACGGAAAGGGAGATGGAAACATAAAAGAAATTGGCAGATTGCGCTCCAGGTCCAGGGTAGTAAAATTCACTAATCTGATTATGATATTTATGAGCTATCATTATTTTCTTAGCAGCCCTGACTGTCCTTTTGCGCATTTTTTACAACATGGAATTGTACAAAGGACATGCTTATTCCATAAGGTTTTCCCAGCCCTACATGAAACAGGACTGAACCTCCTAGGCTGTTAGTAATATTCCAGTACTTCTTTGAGAGCTGAGAGCTGGGCCACGACTGACTAATAATTTCCATATCAGTACGATCCATTGTGTCTCACTGGCTTGCAAACAGATATGCAGGATGCTTCTAATTACTTCTGTGTAGTAACAGCCCATTTTGGATATACTTTACAGGGAGTCACGATGTCGGCTCCTTTAAACAAAGGAGCTGGGATCTGAGTTTTAGATATTTAGAAAACTAGATGATTCTTGTCATTTGGATATAAGAAGAGCTGTCTAGACTTTCTGAGTAGGGCCTAAGTGCCTTGGTTGAATGAGTGCAGCACTTTGCACCTGAGAAGGATATTTTCTTCTTTGTTGAATGTCCCTATACATTAACATTTAGCACCTAAAAGCTCCACGTTGGCATCGTGCCCTGCTTAGGTGAGCTGGCATTCTGTCGATGTAAGCCAGTTTATCAAAATATATACTTGACTTGAACTGTAACAATTGTGATGGTTCTGAAGCAGCAGCAGCAGCAACAACAAAGAAACCACTAAATGAACTAGAATTCAGTTGATGCCTTTCCATTGTTAAATTCTCATTAGTGAGAAAGAGGAAAGAAAAAAAAGGCGCCCATGCTTTAAAGTATTATGCTTAAAGAATTGGAGTCTACCAGGAGACTTCACAAGCAATATCCAACTACTGTCGTGCATTGACCAAAGGTGCCACGTCAGGAACCACACAGATGAGATGTGGTGCAAACCAGCTGAACTAATTCTCTGAGGATGATAGAGAAAAAAACTAGATTCTGCTTCCAAAACAATTTCCTGAGGTGACCGAGTAGACCACTGGCAACTGAGAACAGCTTGATCATGGGGTGGAATTTTTCAGCACACTGGGCCTAAGGCTACTGCCAAGAAAGGGCCTCAGTCGTCATCTCTATGCTTCCAAGGTCCAGCTGGGGATACTCTTCCAAAGCCAGTGTCAAAGTGTCCTGGAGCAGAAGCAGTGCTCCTAGCTATCGGATCCTCTCCGTGTTAGAGCACACGGGCCTGCTGAGTATACATGGCCCCCCGTCACGATACTCTAAGCTGCACGCCCACACAAGGTTGCTACATTCCTCCCAGCACAAGACCACCAAAGGAAATCGGGCTCGCATGAGAACAAGCCCTTCTGTGGTGAACACTGAAGTTCTGTGGTGAACTTCTGCTGTTCAGGTTTGTTTTTAAGGTGCCAGGAACTGAAGCTGGGGCCTCACAGCAGCTGGGCAAGCACTCCACCATAAAACTGTGTCTCTGTGCCTCCTTTTACCTTTTCTCTTGACCTCGTGATTCTCTTTCGTCAGACTCCCCCAGAGCTGGAGAGCCCGCAGGTGGTGGTGGGGCTGCCCCTGCTCTCTTTTGAACAGCAACAAGAACTAAAGCTGTTTACTTCTGAGAACCCTCCCACCCCCTGTTTGGACAGTTACTACCAAGGAAACCCTCCTTCTAACAGATGTGAAACTGAACATGGCTGGCTGATCTGAGAGACACTTGGCAGTTCCAAGCTGGACATCAGTGTCCTAAAATAGCAACAAAGCTGCAGGGAGGTTACTTAGGGGGTACCGCTGATATTTTTAGAACGAGAGTGGAAAGGTTCTGGGTGTCCAAAAAGTGCCAAGACTGGTGTGGCTGGTGTCCAGGTACAAGGCTCTGCATGGTACAAATGCCCATGGTTATTTCATAGCCTCTTCGGGATGTGCCTCTCCGGCAGATGAGCAGGAGACAAGGCTGGTTCCCCCGTGCAGGAAGGAGACACAGTCCAGAAGCTGCTGTTGGCACAATGAGCAGAATACAGGTCAGAGGGAGGCCACAGAAGAAGCCCCACCTGCTCTGGTGGTCACTTTCAAGAGGTAGCCGTCCAGGTCGATGTGGAAGTAGGGCGTGTGGCAGGGCAGCGCAATGCGGGAGCCATTCCAGCGCACAGTGAGGTGCTGTTGCAGGCTGATGGTGCTGTCGCCCAGCACCAGCTCCACAGACTTGGTCCAGGAGAAGGAACGGGTCCGGCGTGCGTCGTTCTTCACCAGTACCTGAAAGGGTGAGGCAGGGGAGGAGCAGTCTTTTGTCAAAACATACTGACAAGTCCCCTGAAAGTTAAATGTCCGTCCGTCAAACGTGTTGTAGTGTGGATCTCCGAATACTGTGCAAACGCCGGGCTCTGCGAATGAGAGAGACCAAAGTAGGGTCACAACCAAGGCAGAGGTGCAGAGAAATCAGAAATCCCCAAAGTTAAGCTGCGAGAGTGCCTACCAGTAGGAGGCTTGGGAGGGGTTCATTAAAGTAATCAGGGTTTGAAACGGGCTGGGCGTTATAAAAAGTTTTGCTTGTTTTTCTTGCACTTCCTATAGTGTGTTCACATTTAAAGAAGATTCCTAATGCGACAGAATTCTCAGAACATCTCTCTGATGCAGCCTGGCATTCTTCCGTGAGTAAAGGAATTGCACTGAGGCCTGACTCCATAACACACATAAACAAGAAATCAAAGTTACATAAACAGCAGCAAACTATACCACATGAAAACAAGAAATATCAGTTGTTGTATTTCTTAATTTGAGATTCTCTCTCTTTCTGTGTGTGTGTGTGTGCACGCACAGCATAGTGTTGCTGAAAAGGCAAGGAAAGACTGTTGGATCCCCTGGAGCTGGATTGATGGGGCTTGTAAGTTGCCCAGTGTAGGTGATAGGACTGATTCGGGTCCTCTAAAATGGGTCCTCTAAAAGAACAGTACATGCTCATCTTTTTTAATTATTTTTATTTTATACTATTGACGCTTTGCCTGCATGTATGTCTGTGTGAGGATGTCAGAGCCTTGGAACTGGAGTTACAGACTGTTGTGAGCTGCCATGTGGGTTCTGGGTATTAAACATGGGTCCTCTGGAAGAGCAGCCAGTGCTGTTAACCACTGAGCGATCTCTCCAAACCCATAGTATATGCTCCTAACCATTAAACCTTTTCTCTGGCTCCAAAATTATGTTTCTTATATTTTGATCCACATGCCAAAATCTAACATTAAATAATAAAGTAAATTGGAAAATACATTAGTACATTGAGCCCAATAGACTCCACACTCTGAAACACAATTAGCTCATAATTATGAAAACAGCATAAAGTTTAGTACTCTGAGGCATCTCAGCAGTTTTATAGAAAATTAAATATTTTTAAGAATAAAAATTGGCAATGGTTTCTCTTCAGGGGAAGGATTTGTTATCTCTTTTTACCAACACACAAACCACCAGGAAATTGGTTTAGAGAAAATGGCCGAAATAATGAAAGGCAGCTGGGCATATGCTTACAGCACAGTGCCCAGGAGGCTGAGGTAGGGAGATGTCAAGCGAGAGGTTAGCGTGGCTGCACAGTGAGACCTCATCTCAGACAAAAAGAAAAACAGCATAAGTGAAAGCTGAGCAATTTCCAGCTAACACCAAAACAATCATCAAGTCAAGAACAACCAGGACGAACGACCGGGTCAAGGGGGTAGCAAAGGACCAACTGAAGCTACTGAACCTTCTGAAAGAGATGGCCCAGGCTGTATGAGGTCAGAACCGAGCCCACAGGAAGCTGAGCTGGTGACAGCAACGGCACTCTGTGCTCCCACAGCGTATGGAGAACAATGCTGGTTCAGGATACGATTCATCGCTAGTCTCAGGAGAAGTCATACAAATCACACATGTTTTACAAAATGAATTGCTGTATCTGTCTTTTTGTCTATATCTGTCAGAGACAAAATTGAGAGTTTCTGAAGTATAGAAACATTTCAATAAACAAGAATATCTATAAGGCACCATCATGGCTGTGGAAGAATTGGGTGGGCTTGTTAGTGATACTTGAATTCAGTGTACATTTCTAATCCTTTCTTATTTTTCTCCTATCCATTTTCATTGTGACCCCAGTTTTATTACTGTTACACATTGGGTGTACCCCTCGCTATCCTTGGTCCCCCAGCTAGTCTCCCCTCGCTTGACTTCTCCATAGTGCTTATTTCAGTCCTTGTTGCATGGGATGGGCTCCAAGTCTGCCTTCTCACACTGGCCCTCACTCTAACTAACGGAATCTATTGCTGGCATGAAAGCATTGCTTGTTGACAGGACGAAGGCAGTGTGCAGCTCAGGAGATAAAGGGTTCAGAGTTAGTATCTCATATTGTACACCAAATTTAAGTTTGTTGCTAAGTCTTTAAGGTTCTTGGTCCCACCTACCTGTTCAAGTTAGCACAGAACCTGCTGAAGTTCTTGAACCTTCAAGGCTGAGAGAGATGGCCTCAGGTTAGAAAAGCCAAAACACTCACACACTACCAAAGGGGCTGGCATTCTGCTTTTAAGGGTGTCCTCAAAGCTCTAAACAGGCTTGGAGCTTTCCATGCCTGGCACTACATTCTCTTGTGACCGTTTTACTGCCCCAGTAGCAACTGTGGTTTCTCTTAATGTCCTGATCATACTTGCAATGAAATGGTCATTAATCAAAACATTAGTAACCAACACTTGCCAAAAGTTCACACTCTATGGTAGTACTCTTCTGCTTGCCTGCTAATAATGGAGGCATCCTCAGAAAATGAAAGATTGTCTCTGAACATTAGACAAACAGCTAAGCATTTCACAGTAGACCCAATAATAAGGGCTGTCATCTAGTCATTGAAAACATTTGTGAATGATCCTTAGGACTAAGGAAATGTTTTTGTCGTGGTAAATAAAAAAACAGCAACAAGATTCTTTGATTCTGGGATAATCTTAACTATCTTACACACACACAAACACACACATACACACACAAAGCAACCTTTACTTCTTGATAGAACCACAAATGAACCTTTTTATCTTACATCTGTTTTCCTAGTCTTATTTGCCTTTAATAATGAAGGGTAGATAAAGCCAATTGTGGGACAAAGCAAATCCCAAAAGAAGCAGTAGAAACCGGACTACCCAGGACTGGCCTCAGAAACCCTGAGTTTACTCTTGGCTGAACAAGAAGCCATGAGGGATATGCATAAGAGACCCAGAAAATGGAAACTGTGTGTGAACAGCCTGTCAGGAGAGATTTTTTTTAAGAGTCTTTAATTTGTAGGAGAGAAGAGTTTGGAAGTTGGTATGATTTCCTGTGTGACTGCAATATAGAAGCAGCCAACAAAATTTCAAGACTATGAGGAGGCTTGAGAATTATGTGCTACACGTGGGAACATTCGAATCATGAGCTGAAATCATTGTGAAATTTTGGCCCCTTTTCCTGGCACCCAAAAGTCTTCATGCCAGTTCCCAGAGGAGTGGGGTGAGACACATGCTGTCGAATGCCTAAGGTAAGATGGCCAGTGTTACAGAAAACTGTGTCCCCGGGACAGAAGCACCCAGATAGCGGAACAAAAGTGAGTAGTGCACCCTCATGGCTATTTTCAGGAGAGCCAGACAAAGGTGCTGCAATCCAAGATGTCCAGATGTCTGGTCACACTATATGGGAAAGCTTGGCTCGTAGTTACGGGGAGACAGGGAACTCTGGAAAAAACTTGTTTGAATGTGCATAAAGCCAGAGATGGAGAAGGACATTCCAGTTTATCTCTGTGGCACAGTCTTAAAGTCAAATCTTTATCTGGGTTTGTGTGTTGTTATTGTTTTCTTTTAAATATATGTAAATAAATGCAAATGTCCAGAGAAAAAGATAAAAACTTAAAAACTCAAATATTTCAATTTTAAAATGATTAAAAAATTCTGCTTAAGCAAAAGAATTACATGTGGCCTTTCTTTTCTTTTTCTTATGATATTAGTACTATTTATACTTTCATTTCTTATGTACTTTCAGAAAGGAATGTCAACTCTAAAACCCAAAATTCCTTCGTTAAAAACAGCGCATTAATGAAGCATGTGTATAAAAATTGCCACTTCTGAACACACAGTTCTGATGTTTCCCTCTTAACTGCCTCAGATTGCTTTATTTTACCCTGGATATACATATTTTAATGAAATGCCTTTTCTCTGGGAGCAGTGTTCTCAAAACATCTTTCAAAGACTATTAAGTGAGAACTATAGAATCCCAGGCACAGCAGCAAAAAACAAGAGAATCTGGGTAGACGCTAGTCTAGCTTTTCCCCCAAACAACAAAACAAAACAGAAAAAGTACAAGAAAGAAACAAAAGCCCCATTTGTGTTCTGTCACCAAGAAGTAAGCAGTGTCTACAGTTCGGGGGGGGGTGTATGTTTATTTTCACAGAGTTAAGACAACCCTGTACATGAAATTTTATTTCCCATATATCACTTGTCATAAGATTTCCGCAGCCGTTCAAGCATGTTTTCCTTTGAAAACCCAGAAGGGAATTTTCGCCTCAGTTCATTACTGCTGCAGAGAGGGAGGTCTCTCCAGCACCTCACATGTGGATCAGCACATTTCCGGAGTGGCATCCTAACCACACATAAACATGGCTTTAAACATTTCTGGGCACAAACTTCAGGGAAACAGGGCCTGCAGGACTCTGGGTCACGGAGTCCTGCTGAGCCGCTGGGACTTTAGTAGGGTCAGAGATGCTGAGATGCCAAGTCTTGGGTAAGATGCAGGAAAGGCTGGGATTAGAAATACTGCCTGAGACACGAGCCAGCTGCTCTTTGCTGAGGTGACTTTTGACCATGGTAGAGTCTGGTTAAAAAAAAAAAAAGCAGACACCTAGTGTCTTCTACAAGCAAGAGCTCTGGTCTTGCACAAGGTGTCAGTGACAGCTGTTAGCCCACAAGGCACATGAGAGCCAACAGATGCTCCACCAGGTGGCACCTGGATGCCTGTAAGGATTTGCACTTCCACTAACTTTCCTGTAAGGGGTGGCACAGGGAAAGGGGTGGGGGCTCTATTCCCATCAGAGACAGCAACTGGTCTTCATTAAAAAAGAAAACATCATGAGTTTTAAAAAAGTTACATAGGAATTTTGTCTCATATGGAAATTTGTTTCCCCATATTTCCATAACTACATGTACTCACAAATTTATTCCCTAACTTCAAAAATCAAACCTAAACTGATTGTAGCTACCAAGCCACAGCTGCCACTCCAGGACCTACCTAGTATAGTCTAGTACTTCTCACGTATTACCCGGGGCTCAGCTTGTCCCACCCAAGACCTCACAGCTCACACACATGTGCATGCGTGCCTATATACATGCACACACAAATACTTGCACACAAGCACATATACAAACATAAGTGCACATTCACATACCTACACAAACACACATACAAATACATGTGTGCACACACATCACCCCACCCCTTCAGCTCTCTGGCTTCAATACCATCTTCCCCAGTAATATCTGCAACACCTCAGCCAGTGCCATTTTTCTTTCTTCTCGATTCAAAGAGCAAAACTGATCTTTACCACACAAAGTCTTTCATTGAGCCCTGTTGCAGACTGGATCTCTGGCCAGTAAGCCGCTGGGGTCTTCCTGTCTCTGTTTCCCCAGAGTTTGGACACAGGGACAGCTCTTGACACATGCTTTGCAGATCCAAACTCAAGCTTGTAGGGTAAACATTTTATCAACTGCTCTGTCTCCTGACAATGTTAAGCCACTTTTTACTCCACCCAATGATTATAATGTGAATTCATAACTCCTAAGTCTGGCCTTAAGCTACTTACAATGTATATTTCATGTATACTTCTCAGTGCCCTGAGAGCTCACTGCTATATTGGACGCTCTAAATGTATACACAGATATGCATTAATTGTATTACATCAGTGCATGGCATACTGACCATTAAATATCAACAAATATTTGCTGAAAATAGGATAATTAATTAAACAATATTTTTTTGGCTAAGAAGAAATTGTCTATACCGAATTTATTAAAATAAATACAAATAATGACATGTGGCAGGTAGCCAGCAGAAATTTGTTTAATTAATTAATTGAATTATTTATGAACACATTAAGAATAAATATGGGGGCTGGAGAGATGGCTCAGTGGTTAAGAGCATTGCTTGCTCTTCTAAAGGT
>LOJH01006312.1:0-20550 GCA_001685095.1 Ellobius talpinus
TTGCCAGCTGTGGGGTACCTGGGTGGGACAGAAACCCCAACAGGCCGGCCCTCAGGTTACAGAGGCTTATATTAACTATAAACTGTTTGGCCTATTAGCTCAGGTTTTTTATTAAGTATCTCTTACAACTTAAATTAACCCATAATTCTTATCTATATTTAGTCATATGGCTTGGTACCTTTTCTCAGTAAGGTATTCTCATCTTGCTTCCCCTGCTTCTGGCTGGTGACTGCATGCCTGCCTTTCCTCTTCCCAGAATTCTAGTTGCCCCACCTGTACTTCCTGCCTGGCTACTGGTAAATAAGCATTTATTAAGCCAATATGAGTGACAAATCTTTACAGTGTACAAGAGCATTATCCCACAGCATTGAGGGGCATGTAGGTTCTTCATAGGTTCTGGCTATTACAAATAATGCTTCTATGAACATAGTTGAGCAAATGTCCTTGTGTTATGATTGAGCACACTTTGGGTATATGCCCAAGAGTGGTATCACTGGGTCTTGAGGTACATTGATTCCCAATTTTCTGAGAAGTCACCATACTGATTTTCAAAGTGGCTGTACGATTTTCCAGTCCCACAATCAGTGGAGGAGTGTTCCCCTTACTCCACACCCTCTCCAACATAAGCTGTCCTTAGTATTTTGATCTTAGCAATTTTGACAGGTTTTAGATTATATCTCAGAGTCATTTTGATTTTCATTTCCCTGATTCCTTTATGAGCAAGGGGTGGGGGTCAAGATCTGATGGGGAAATTGAAAAAGACAGTTGAACCAAACTCATGCAAACTCATGAACTCTAGACTGGCAGCTGTGGAAGCTGCATGGGACTGAAATAGGCCCTCTGTATATGGGAGACAGCTTAGTAACTTGGTCTGTTTGAGGGGACCCTAGCAGTGGGACCAAGATCTATCCCTGGCACACAATCTGGCTTTTTGGAGCCCATTCCCTGTGGTGGGATACCTTGCTCAGCCTTGATGCAGGGAGGAGGAAAATGGTCCTTCCTCAAGTTAATATGCCAGGCTTTGTTGACTCCCAATGGGATGTCTTGGTTGGCAGGAGCTGGGGCAGGGAGTAAAAGGAGGAGTGGGAAGGGGAACTGTGATTGGTATGTAAAATGAATAAAAAAATAATCAAAATATAAAACAAAAAATTGAATGGAAAAATATTTATTGATTTTCTACACCATCAGGAAACTATCTGAAAATGAACTTTAAAAGGCACTCATATTTATAACTGCATGAAAACTACACCATGAAGAAATTTTATGAAAGAGAAACAAAGAAAAAACTCTTAATTGATGATTTGAAACAATAAACCCCATGTAATAAAGAGAGAAATCTCTTTGATAATGTTCCTGACAGTGTTTTGTGGGCATAACACCAACAGCATAGACAAAAAACCCCAAATCAAACAGGTGGCAGTCCTTCACACCGCAGTGTCTCTATACAGAAATGGACATGATCTACAAGAGAAAACTGATGGCCCTCAGAGTTGGATGGAACATTTATAAATTAAATAGACAATGTGTTATGGAATAATGCTTTTATACACTGTGAATATGGGTCCTTGCCAAGGCACCTTCTGATTGGTTTAATAAAAGAGCTGTCTGGCTGGTAGTTAGGCAAGAGGTATAGGTGGGACAGCAAAACAGAGAGGACACTGGGAAGAAGGAGGGCAGAGTCTTGGGAGTATTGAGCAGATGCAGATAGAAGCAAGATGGATAGATATGCTGTACTGAGAAAAGGTACCAAGCCACATGGCAAAGTGGAGATAAAATATGGGTTAATTGAAAATGTAAGAGTTAGCTAGTAACAAACCTGAGCTGTGGGCTGAGCATTTGTAATTAATATTACATCTTTATGTCAGTTATTTGGTAACTGGTGGGTGGGAAAAAAATCTGCCTACAACAATGGAAGGATTTAGAACCAAAATTATTGAACAATCTCGCAATTCAATAGCATCAAATATTTAAACCACAAAATACTTGAACAGACATATTTTGTAAGAGGATATAATAAAGGCTCACCCAGAAGGGAGAGGCAGCTCAATGGTTAAGAGCACTGGCTGCTCTTCTAGAGGACCAGAGCTCGATTCCCAGCACTTATGTGCAGCTCACAAGAGTCTGTAACTCCAGTCCCTTGGCTTCTGATGTCATCTTCTGGCTCCTTCGGTGTGTGTTTGGTAGACAGAACATGCAGGCAAACTATACAATAAAAATAAACAAAATTTTAAGAAATAAAGGAACATAAAGGTGTCCAATATCACTAATAATCAAAGAAAAACAAATTAAACCAAAATGACAAGTCTTGTTCAAGTCCAAACAGCTGTTATAAAATAAAAACACCAAAATGCTCAAGTGTTAGCCTGAAGAATGGCAAATACCTTCACTGGTGATAAGAGAGTAAATAACACAACTGTGATGGAAAATGGCATAAATTTCCCTTAAAAGTTAACAATACAGCTACTAGACAATCTGATCATCTCACCTACTGGTACCTGTGACAGTGAAATAAGTATCACCCTATAATAAACACACCTAGGAATTTGGGGGCGGTTATACTTCAGGGGTGGAATGCAAGCTCAGAAAGGTGCAGTTCTGGGTTTCATCCATAAAACTGGAAGAAAAATCTGTATTCTGTGTTCCCTTCAGGGTTACTCACAACAGACAATATTGGGAAATGACAACAAAATTGTAATCATTACCAAAATTGATAGGGAAAATGGGCCAGGTTGATATTAAAGGTCACTTATCAATATGCTACAATGTCAGCAGCTTCCTTCCTCTGTCTCCCATTCTGTTACGGCTGATTGTTAGCAAGTCCAAGAACAGTGAGGGGCATGTGGGGGATTGTTCACCCGCCATGCCTCAAGGCTGTGATCACGTCTGCGGCTTCCAGTTCTGGACACAGCCTTGCGTGAAGTACCACCATGTTTTAGCATCAGTCACGACTCAGTGTTCTTCCTAATGGTGAGTTTTATATTGTGTACCAGCCTGAGTCCACTTAGGATTTGTTTTTAATGACCAAGTCAGAAAGATGCTGTAAAGCACTTGACACCTCAACTGCCTCTGGAAAAAATGTGTCCCAATAGGCTGCACAGCTCAGAAAACAGAAGCAAAGGGCTGGGATTAGACTGCGCCGTGCCCCTGATAGGAACACTCCACACCAGGATAATGCCTCCTTTTTGTGCATGTCTGTGGCAAGGAGGCTGCTTGTTTGTCCTGGCCGCCCAGAACTGAAACAACCACACAGAAATTGTATTATTTAAAAGACTGCTTGGCCTATTAGCTCTAGCTTCTTATTGGCTAGCTCTTACATATTAATTTAACCCATTTCCATTATTTTATATTTTACCACAAGGCTCGTGGCCTACCTGCAAGGTTTTGATGTCTGTCTCTGGTCAGGCTACATGGCTTTTCCTTGACCCTGCCTCCCTTTTTCCAGCATTTAGTTTAGTTTTCCCCACCTAACTACCCTATCAGGCCAAACCAGCTTCTTTATTAACCAATGGTATTCACAACATACAGAGTGGACTCCCAAATCACATGTGCATAGAAAACTCACAGTCAGTCTGTTCTCAAAGCCAAGTAGCAACATACTGGCTGACCCAAGGAACATAATGACATCATTAACTAATGAACTGTTGAGAAACTCATTTGAACATGGCCGTCCTTTGGAGAAGCGTGAATCTTCCCATGATTAAAGTGATTTAGATAGGAGAAACTCAGGGTAGACCATATTAATTTAGGAATGAGCCATTATGTTCAGCTCCAGTCTACAGCCTAATGAGCTGATTGAAATTCATTTAAATCCCTTGGAAAATACATGCAGAGTCTGGACAATATACATAATTTGGAACCAACAGACACTTCCTCTAAAAAAAAAAACAATAGATTTCAATCACTACAAACCAAATAAATCTATGGAAGGTTTTTTCCCCATGAAATTTTTGGACTCCATCAGTCCTGAGCTTCTGAAATTAATGAAGACTGAGGAAAAATCCTGAACTGAAAGCCTCCTTCAAAATAGATGAATGAAAATTCTGATTAATAAAATCTCATGATTTACTTAAATGAGAGGTTTATTAACCAGGATGTGATGGGAACCACCTATGAGACTAACTGTGTGTTTAACTACACTAATGTTTATGAGTTTGCTAGAAATCTTGGTACCTTTGGTTAAAAACAATAAAAATAATCAGAATTGCATACATACTTTGCTTATTACAGAAAAGAATTATAAAGTGTTATAAGAGTTAATGTATCAAAGTAAAGAAAAAATGCATCAATCTTCATAATTTTAGACAAGAGCTCTGCATATATAAAGAGAAGATATAAAGCTAACATAAACACAGTTTTGAATTGACTTTTATACATATTTACATCTTATTTTACTCTAATCATTTTTTTCAGCTTAAGTCTCACTGCGGATCTCCATATGTAGCCCAGGGTAGCCCTACACTTGCCTCAGCCTCCCACATGCTGGGATTATACACATGTACCACTGCCTCTAGCACGTATGTGTTTTCAGAATACTGTGATCCAAGGGCAGTTTCTTGGAAGGTGGTTTCTCAGACTCCATATATTCTGGTTGCTTCCCTTCATCCCTGCACTGAGTGCTAATTGCTAGGAATAGGCCAGCTGACTTTGTTTAGCCTGAGAAGATGACCATAGGCTCTAACACCACAGAGGCCATTTTTTAGTGTGTCCTAGGGCCTGCCCTACTACTCCATTCTTCTCTCAGGAGGCTGTGAAATTCTTGTTTCCTTAAGCCAAGTGCCTGATGGCTTTTCAGATCTTTTTCAGATGCAAGTGTTCTAAATTGCACCCAGACACCCACAAATAGGAATTATTTAATCTGTTTCCCATAAGCAGTCCATCATATGGAGTAAACCTGAGCTGGGCAAGTGTTGCTTCTGTGTGGATTCAGGATAAAGAGACACTCAGCTTATCTGTCTTTATTCTTCAGGATAATTACAAGAACACATTCATAAATCTAAATGTATCTTCTGCTGTCTTCTAGGTTTTGATGTTAAGTTATATAAAGTTAAAGAACGCAATTTTCCCCAGGGTGAAGCTAATTGCCTTGACCTGGAGATTAAGATAAGAGACGGCTGAGCTGTCTTCTGACATCAGCTGCTGTAGGAAGGTAGTGGCCTTTGTCTCCCTTAATGAAAGTGCACTGCCTAACTCCCCACCTCTCTTCCTCCATGATATCTACCATTTTTCCTGTGGTCTTGGGATGCACCTATCATAAGATGGTGGTGATGGTTAATGTTCATTAGCAATTTGACAGGATCTGGACTCACTTGAGAGGAATCTCCCTGTGTGTCTGTGAGAGTTTCTAGATTAGGTTAAGTGAAGTGAGAACACCCACTCCAACTGTAGAGGGAGCCATGTCCTGGACCTGAGCTCTGGACAAGCTGAGTACCAGCATTTGTCTGTTTCCTGACTGCAGCTACGAGGTGGTCAGTTGCCTCCAACCCTGTGCCACGCCTTCACCGACATGATGAACTGCATCTCCGGGAGCTGTGAGCCAATATAAATCCATCTTTCCTCAAGTGGCTTTCGAGTTTATCACCGGAATGAGAAAAGTAATTAACATAGCAGTGTATCTGGGTAGGTGATGACAGGTGGAGACTGAAAGCAATGTAGCATGTAGGCCAATCTCCATCTCCCGGATATTTAATGGAGAACTGCTTTTGCCATTCAAAGAGGATTTGCTGAGTTCCTGGGATGGAAAAACAATGTCAAAACTACCTTCACCCCACTGGCTCCGGGCTCAACATTATTTTGGGCTTGCATTTCAGAACAACCCTGAGAAGCAACAAAGGGGAAGTGTTTGAATATGGGTGTAATAAAGATAAAAGAACTTCAAAATGTTTTACAATAACAGTGATTCCATTTCCTGAATCATACTCCAGTTTAAGGCAGAAAGATGACTAGAATCATTGTCGGAACCAGGAAGACCACACATTTGACAATTGGAAATACAATGACAGATCTCTAAGTAAAATCTGTACTGTCAACAAACTAATTTTTCCATATATATATGTATATCATCAGCACTTGTATAGTCTATGGTCTGCTTGGTTAGAAATCCTGTCTCCATTGTTATTTTAATATCTTACTATACAAATCTTTCATTGTGAACTCAGTAAATTATTTCATTTTTAAAATAATTTCTTTTTAATCTTCACTATTTTTCTTTTGAGATCCTTTATGTTTTTCTTATTAGTATCAATGAATGTTTAGCTATAAATGCAACTAATTTCCTTCAAAGCATATATGCTAATATTTTTCCTGTGTGCTCTCTTTTCATTTTACATTTATTCCATATTTTATATATGTTTGTGTGTATATTTGATTTTTTTCATAATTTCACATAGCCCAGGATAGCTTTGAACTGTCTATGTAGCCATAGATGACTTTGAACTTCTGCTTTTCCGACATCCAATTCCAGGTATTGGGATTACAGGTGTGTACCCCATCCTCAGCTCTTTGAAATATTGACAATGTAACCCAGGGCTTTGTGCAGGCCGAACAAGCACTCTAGCACTAAGCTGCATCCTCAGCCTTGTTCAGTCCCCTTTAAAACACCCTGGAGATGTCATTTTCTCACTCTTGTATGCCTTCTGAGTCCTCAGACTTTTTCTTCTAATATTTTCATATTTTTATAAATCATTATTTATTAGATTTTACTTTAGAGCAAGAAGTGAGGTAAATTGGCCTTAATTGGTCTATGTTTGTCTGCCACTGTTCGTTAATTAATGCATTTTCTTTCATTGATTTGAATTGCAAATCTCATTTTTGCTATTCTTCCATATTTACTGGAGGCTATTTCTGTACTTTCTCTTCTGTTTTAGGGAGTGTGTTCCTCAACTATCAGCAAAAGAACTCACTGAAACTTTATATTTCCATACTTGGCAGGGTATGTTCATACTTCTGGGTATTCTTTTTCTGGATTTTTTGTATTTAATTTATAATCAATTGTTTTGCAGATAAATTCACTGATTAATTTAGTGTCAATTATAACTTAAAACATGAATTTTGTCTGCCTCTAAATGAGGCATATCATGTATTTATTAAAATGTTCTTTTTTGTGTGATACTGAGACTTGAACATAAGGAGTTACATATTCTGGGCAAGTGCCCCACTATGGATGTATATGCCCAAACCTTATTAAAATATTCTTGATTTGCTTTTGGAGTGTCTTAAAACCAACTTTGTATAAGCTCCATATGTCTCGTACTAATTATTTATGTCTTTATAACCAGCCAACGTGTACAGTTCTTCTCTCAGGTGTAATTCCCCTTTAGTTGCATCCCTGGGGCATTTAAAAAATTAATGTCCACACTAACTTGTAAAGCTGTGTGAAAAAGGAAAACCTTTTTCTTTTTAACATATGCGACTTGATGATCAATTCAGTAACTATGTTTTGAGTCAGAGACAATGTGAACATACTGGAACTTAAATTAAATTCTAGTAAAGCCTGTGCTTTTTCTTGGTTAATTACAAGTAGAGAGAACCTCTGGGCTCTAAATTTTCACTGGTCTGTCCAGAGTTATGTACGGCAGTGGTCCTGTCCTCAGCCCGAAACACGCATCTCCGTCTGATGTAAAGGTAAGATGTGTGCAAATGGCAATCTCTACATTTTTTTCTTAGCAATTTTTATCAGGAATCTACGTACAATCTAGTCATGTGCCTTCTCGGGATCTGTGGGATAATTGCTAGTTTTCATCTTTTCCTCCTCCCTTTCTCCCCCTCCTCCACTTCTCCTCCTCCTTCTATGTCTGTCTCTCTCTCTTTCTCTTTCTGTTCCTCCCTTTGTCTTGGTCTCCCTTTTTCTTTCTGCCTCTCTCCCTCTCTCAGCAGGGCATAAACGTGAAGCCCAAAGCCATCCTCAGATGTTGTCCCTCAGGGGTCATCGAACTTGTTTTTTTGTTACCTTGGCAGAACTCACTGGGTAGGGTTAAGAGACTGGGCAGAAGCCCCAAGACACCGAGACACACCTATCTCTGCCTCCATGGTGCCAAGACACCGAGACACACCCATCTCTGCCTCCGTGGTGCCAAGACACCGAGACACACCCATCTCTGCCTCTGTGTTGCTAGGATCGCAAGCTCACAGCATGGTGTCTGATTTTTTCCCCTCTCTGAACCTGCCAAAGTGTAATACATACTATTCTTTCATAAATTGAATGTTAAATGGTCTCTTGAGAAGAAAGAACCATCTCTGCCTACAGAACGATCTTCTTGTATTACCCTGCGTACCACCCCATATTATAAATTTTCTTGTTTGTAGTCTTTGAATCACCCCATGTTGACTAAGTCATCAGCATCTTCAAGTGACTGAGACGAGTTTGTTAATCTTGTGCGCAATTTTTAGAAACATTCATAATGCAATATTCTGCAAAATCTTGGTCCTGGTTTATCAATCCAATATTATCTGTGAGCCAAACTGGTTTCTAGCTTCAATAACAAAACAACCACAACTCAAATGCATTGTGTATGATCCGGTTTCTCTTTTTCTTTTTCTATGAACAAAGCTCTGCTGACTTTTCTTTTGAAGTTCAGAGTCTCCGTCCCCACTCACTCAATGGTTTGTTCTGTCTGTATCAGGATTTTGTCACACTGCAGTCAGTCAGGCTCTGGGTGTTGACATGAACTTTGGGACTTCAGGTGTATGGTTCGTACTGTTGCACTAGTCTTTATCTCCAAGGATTTACTTTCTGTTTTTCCAATAAAATAGATTTTTAGTAACCTGATCTTGGATTTCTTTGACGTGTTCCTAGAGATGTTTTGCCTCGGATCCCTTTATCTCACTGCCTCTGTTTGTTACACTTCTCATTGCTAGAAGCAAATGTACAGCCTGAAGCAGCCGGAGGGAGAAGTTTTACTTTATCTTGAGATTTGAGAAAGGATGTAGTTCACCATAGTAGGGAAGGTGAGATGGAAGAAGGATGAAGCCATTGGACATACTAACTCTACAATACGTGGAACTGCCAGTGAGAGGGGCCAGGCTTGAAGACCTCACGGTCAGCCCTCAAGGTTCACTCCAGCAGGCAATGCTCTGACTCCTTCATAACTGTTCTACAACCTTCTGAAACAACCATCTGGGTACCAGATATGCAAATAGGAGCTCTCAGGAGAGCTTTCACATGCAAACGACATCAGTGCCCTCAAACAAAACAAAGTCAAGATTCTGAAACACAGTAGTTTGACTTCTAACCTGCATCGTGTCGTGTCTCATACTGGTTAGGTGTGGGAATATTTAGCGCTTTCATACCTTTTCTTGACTCAGATTCATTTCTTGATCAGGAACCCATAAGTTTCAAGTTCAGCAGAGTTCAACATGACGTCAACTGCTCTGGGATCACTGTCTAGTGGACTAGGTAGCTTGGTCTGCATTCATTAGCCGAAAGTTGGCACAGAAATTCCATCTCAGGGATTTGCACAGCTGAGGATCAATATTTGCTTCTCGCCTTGCAGCAACACACCTCTGTTGTTAAGATGGAGTGGTGGCTTAGGTGTTCATTACAGAGATGAAACAAGATCATTCTTCTGAGAAACGAGTTTTTAGTGTGTTAGTCAGCCTGGAAGAATTATTATTATTTTTGAACTGCACACAGTATGTGGCATTAGAGACTGTCCGAGTTTCTTTATTTTTGGTATGGAACTTGCAATGTTCTGTTGTGGACACTTGCCATGGAATGTCTGGCAGATGGACCTCTAGGCCATCAGTTCTCAGTAACAGCTCTCCTGAGGGAGAGCCAGGAGACTGAACTACAAAACTTTGATCTTTTCTTGACTGGCAAAGCCAATAGCAGCTGCATGGCAATCTCTCCCATCCTAACTTCTGTCGTTTGTGAAGCAATGCAACTAACACATTACTACCCTTCTCTGAGAGTCATGGGCACCAGTTTGACCTCAGTTTCTTTGGGCTTGTTTGTTTAGACTTGGATGCTGCCCATGTGCCCAGCTTGTGTTTAACACTCAAGATCTGCTGCAAGATTACAAACATTTCTCAAAATGCTAAAATCTCTAATGCTACAAACTGCATAGCTCAATTGCCTTTTCAATAAGCACATTTACTGGCATTAGATTAAAAAAACCCTTAACATAAAGTTTATACTTTCTAAAACTTGGAAATTATTCATATTTTTAGTGTGTATGTTCATCCTGCACACATATATGCACAGCATGGATGTGACTGGTGCCTACAGAGGCCAGAAAAGAGCATCAAATCCCTGGAACTGGAGTTACAGTGATTGTGAGCTGCCGTGTGGGTGGTGGGAACTGAACTTGAGTCCTCTGCAAGAGCAAGGAAATCCTATTGGCCATGGAGACATCTGTCCAGACCCTAAACTGATGCTCTTTCTAAACAGCAAGAACTGAACTTGGGTCCTCTGTAAGAGCGAGCTAGCGCTACCCTTGAGACACCTCTCCAGCATCTAAATTGATGTTCTTTCTAAACAGCAAGGAACATCCCCAGAGAGCAGTTCATTGGAACGATGACTTTGAGGCGTCAGACGTTGTAACGTGCATTGTCATGATTATGTCTGTCAACAGTTTGAGTTTGGATTTCATCTTTGACAGAAGCCACCATACATTTATCTCTGGTTTTGCTTTCATGACTGTCTTTGCAGAGATTTCTAGTCCACAGCTGTTGATGTTTGGGGTATTCATTTATTTTCTATGGTTCATTTCTTCAGGTTGATCTAAGGAGATTTTAGAAGATTTAGAAGTTTAATCAGATTGCATGGAATATTCTTTCTAAATTCTTATGGATGGATAAAAAGAGATTTTCTTTTGAGATAGGGTCATATTATATCATCCTGGCTGCCCTGGAATACACTCTGTATACCAGGCTGGCCTCAAGCTCACAGAGATCCTCCTGCCTCTGCCCCTGCCTCTGTATACTAGGCTCAAATACCTGCATTGCATACCTGATGCTAATAGAGATTTTTATTGAAATACAAATCTTTCATATATATGCATTCTTTCAAACACTGATAATTTCATTTAGACAATCTATACCTTATTTTATGTCCCATATAATGTGCTATGGGTAGCTACACTGATGTATTTCTGATAATTTCTCTTCATTTCCCTGATACTTATTTAAATTCCTCTAAAATGCACGGCCAATGCTTGTTCTAAGTTATACATTCTTCATTTACCATTTCACAGTATCTATTTTTATTGTGTTTGACATTTCAGATCTGAAATTAACTTGATTGGATGTTTTAATCATATTTCAAATCTTTTATTAATACAAGAGCAGACAATTTTCAAAATGAAATTTGGAAAATGAAAATTATTATTTCAATTTTAAAAATTCTTATTTTATGTTTTTTTAATTAACATTTGACGTTCATTTAAAAACTTGACCCAATCTAGTTCTGTCAGTGTGTATAAAATTTCTAGTTCATTTTTATCAGCATACCATTGTGTTTGAATAAACCTTCAACACTAGCAACTTAATGACCTTTCACATCTGAAAGTACTTTTGTGCTTGCTTGGTTTTTGCCAAGTGGATTCTCCCCCAAATGCTTCATGATATGCTGCCATTTCAGCTAGCGTTTCTTGCTGCTAATCCAAAAGGTTGATTCCTTTTAGAAATTCTAGACACCAGTGTTCTGGTCCGAATGCTTTTAGCCATCTACTTTTTAATTAAGTAGTTAGAATCGAGCCTAAGCAAGCTGGGAAAATTAGCATCGTTGTAGTAACATCTTCCTTTGTTCAACTGTTGGTTTTAAATCTTAATATTCTTACTTTCAGGTTTTGTCTTTATTTTTTTCTAGGTTACTTTTGTTAGCTTATACAATATATTTAAATCTGTTTCATTCATTCATTCATTCATTCACATGCATGTGTGCATTTTTATAAATAGGTTCTCAGTGTTAGCTTAGAGAAGGAGATTGAGCCTGGCTTTGCTCTTGAGTCTAATACATTCTCTGGCATCCAGTCTTACAACCTAGTCAGAGTGCCCACATATCACCCAGGGCCCCAGGAAGCCGCTAGAGCTTCAAGCTGCTCCATGATCCCAGTTCCTCTGTCATTCAAAGTATCCCTTTTTGGATATTAAATCCTGTTATTCCATATTTTGCTTTTAATATATATATATATATCAAGTATATCTTATACTTTATATATTAAATACCACTATATATTATAAATACATAATAACAAATTTATATCTATAGTTTTAATTTTCATGGCATCAAGATAAGAAAGGGTTGATTATAGCCTCAGACTCAAGGAATAGACAGTGAAAAATTATAAGAATAGGCTAATTCTACTAGTGGCATTTAATCTTATAGCCTTCTTCATTAGAAAGCCTGATAAGGCTAAAAATAAGTATTATTAATGAATTTCTCCAGGCCACATTAAATTATAAGGAGACTACATGTGTTTTTAGAAAGAAATGACAAAATCTGTGTAAATTATATATGAAATAATTCTTGACCCCTAATACTATTTTGGGAACTATGTATCATTTCATTGTGATTTTGTAGATTTAAAAATTATGTTGTTGCAACAAAAATTCAACTGTGAGGAGGAAGATAGATTCTTTTCTAAGAATTTTATTTTTTACTTATGTAGATGTGCATGTGTATGTCCGTGTGTCTGCTACATGTTTGTGTAGGTGGCCGCAGAGGTCACAGGAGGGAGTCAATTCCCCTGAGTCTAAAGATACAGGTGGTTATGAGCTTCCAGATATGGGTGCCGGGAAATGAGCCTGGATCCTCCACAAGAATGGCCCGAACTCTAAACCGCTGAGCAATCTCTCCAGCCTCAAGGGCAGAATTTCAAAGTAAAATTTAAACCCTATTTCATAGAGAATATTCCTGGTTTTCTTTTAAAATTATGCAGTGTATGTATGCCTCGATTTCACATTCTTATTTTCTACAGAACTTTTATCTCTCTACTTTCTGAAATTCATTTTTTACTTTCCATTTCTCTTCCACTTTCAACTCTCAGAATTATTCGATACATTACAACAGTTTTCAGAGGATCCTACTTTTTGGGTTAAACTCCAAGCTTGGGTTCTCACTTCTCAGTTTCTCAAGCTTTACTGCTAGTGAAGAAAGAGAAACAAAGGGTTTCTTGTTTCTCCCACCTCTCCTCGAAGTTCCAATCACTGCAAAGCCTGCACCGCACATTAGCAGAGTTTGCCCAGGCGTGCTACTATTTGACAAACAGCAGTCCGATTTTTTGTGCTCCGCTTATGCTTTGCTTTTCAAAACTTAAAGCAATGAGCACACTTAAAACTATTATGGCTACACACATGTATGACTCATTCATAAAATGATGGAACTGTGTAGTTGAAACAATGCAGAAGAAAAATAAACCCAGACCTCAAATAGATTTGTGAAGTTGGCAACATGAATTGTACTGGTATTTCTGGGAGATGTTACTTTAAGGTTTCTTGAGGTTTTCCTCGTCCGTATCATGCTGGACTCTCATTACTCTAGAGTAGCGGTCCTAACCTTCCTAATGTTGCGACCCTTTAGTACAGTTCCTCATGTTGTGGTGACCCCCTCGATCATAATTATTTTGTTGCTACTTCATAGCTGTAATTTTGTTACTGTCATGTATTATAATGTAAACATCCAATATGCAGGATATCTGCTTTGTAACCCCAAAGGGGTCATAACTCACAGGTTGAGAACCACTTCTGTAGATCATGTTTTTTCCCCTGTATTAAATGTTTAATTTTGCTAAGTCTACATCTTGATGAGCACGTCTGAAGTTCTTTTTAACAAATAAGAAAAAAACAAACGAACAAACAAACAAAAACCAAGCATCCTAATCTCTTTCAGGAGGAAACGTTTGATCTCGTCTTTGACTGGGGACATACTGCTGGGTTTTAAGATGACTCCTTTTCTTCAGGTTTTAAGAATATTTTCCTCTTCTTTTCTGAGCCCATTGCTGAGATGGCAGAAAACTGTCTACCTACAGTTTCTTTGTGAGAGTTTTCTCAGACTCTTTGGAAGGCTTATATTTCCCTTCTGTCTTTGAGGGCGGGGAGTTTCAATGTGTGTAGGTGTGGACAGCATTTTGTTAGTTGCACTTCAAACCTAGCAGGTCATTTCAATTACATCCATGTTTCTTTCTTTCTTACACTTCTCTTCAGATAGCTTTTATTATCTCTGCCTCATTTGTTCGTTTTCTTCTTCATTTAGCATTCTCATTAGAAAGACAGAATACTTTCTTATTTTCCCCAACCCTCTAAATTTCTACTCTGGGTTTCCCACTCCTTCCACAACAGAAGCAAACTCTACAGTCACTAAACTCTTTCACTTTGCAGTGGAAGACAGTAGAGGACCACCACCAGCAACACTTTTCTGTAGGTGCAGTCCATAGGATGGGATGTGGTTGGGTACGATTTTAAGGGGACCATACAGGCTCTTCTGCTGTACAAGCTGGTGTCAATGTGCTACATCACTGCTTCTTTGCATCAGCAGACTGGTGGAAACCATAGAGCCAAATACAGAAGCTGGTAGGCTTTCTGAACTACTAGCGAGAAAAGGGTTTTGCAAAGGGGATCATTGGATTTATTAAAGAGTTGAGTTTGAAATCAAGCTACTTTGCATGGTGGAGTAAGTTACCTGCACAAGTATCCTTTGACACTTTTATATGGGTTATTAGACTAGCATACATTTACCTTCCAGATATATAATTTAGTTGTCAATGAAAACATTTATGTTATATGTTAAAAGTTTTAAATGCCTTCTGTAACAACAGCATTAATTTCTAAAGTCCTTATTTTCTTTGTTGTTGCTATTTTCTATGGAGCTCATAGTTTTTATGCTTGAAATATATCTTAGACGATCAAATTAAGACTTTGCTCTTTAAATTACATTTGTAGAATTGATTCTTTTGTTTATTCTTCCCAATCCTTCTCTATGTACACTCTGATCGAATGCTTAAAATTTTAGCTTTTAAGAACCCTACAGCTGAAGAACACGTTGCAAATAAAATAATAAGTTAAATTTAAAAAATTAAAGTTAGGTAAAATACACAAGTGTTTGGCACATGGATTAGTGTCTTTTATAATTTCTGTGACAAAATCCCTAACAAAAGTTACTGAAGGAAGGAAGGGTTTGTTTTAGCTCACAGTATGAGGGGGTATAGTCTACCATGGCCAGAAGACATAGCAGCAGAAGCACAAGGCAGCTTGTTACGTTACGTCTTCAATCGGAAGCAGAGAGAGCGGAATGTTGCCTGTTCTAGTTTGGGTTGTATTGTTGTGATAAAACACTCTGACCTAGAGCAACTTCAGGGAAGAAAAGGCTGATTTAAACTTACAGGTTAAAATCCATCACTGCAAAGAAACCGGAAGAGGAACTGAAACAGGAACTTAAAGCGGAAACCATTGAGGAAGTCTGCTTGCTGGCTAGCTCATGTGCTCACGCTTAGCTAGAATTCTAATGCAGCTTAGGACCACCTGCCCAACGAATGGTTCTGGCCACAGTGGGTTGGGTCCTCCTTTATCAATTAACAATAAAGACACTCCCTGACAGACACTTATAGACCAATATGATTTAGGCAATTCCTCAATCAAGACTTTGGTCACAGATGACTCTAGGTTCTGTCAAGTTGACAAAGCTAACTATGACACTGGACCTAGTATTATCATCCTGGCCGACAGAATGATGCCATATTCCCTTAATAAGGTAAGGTGGGTCTTCCTACCTCAACAAACCCAGTCTAAAACCTCTTTAAAAGACATGCCAAACGATTCGTCCTGTCAAGCTGGGAATCAATATCAACAATGAATTTAGCCTTCTACTTTGCTGCTGTGTTTAACCCTTGCTCTCACCCTAAGGTACTCTGCCAGCCTCTGCTGTTCTCTCAGACTCTCCTTCATGACTCTTCTATGTGCCAATAAAATCCCTTCCTAGTTACTTGAATCAAGCTTTCGAAAAACTGAATTCAGCCTTGTGCTACTATATGGAGAACAAAGACCATTATGCATTTTGGCTTGAATGGCAGGGTCCATTTCCTCCTCACCCCAAGATGGAGATTCACAACTTCAATGATCTCTCCACTGCTCAAGTTTCCTGTTAACCCATTGCTATGCAGGAGAATCCATGACATGCTACACCTGGAAGCTCTGCCTCTGTAACTTTAATTACCTCACATAAATATTCCACTTTAGGACAAAAGTAGTAACCTGGCTACATATTGTGCCTTCCATTTATACCATTCATAAACTTGTTTTAAATTCAGTACCCACCAAACCCCTTGAATACTATATAAGTGAGAATTCACCATTTGTGTGTTTATTTACTTCCAACTTCCGAGTGAAAATATCAAAGTTTTAATGGCATAGCACTGCATGAGAACATGAGTATAATATCTCTAAATCAATCAATCAATGCACTTCAACTTTTACTAGGAGGTCATCCATGAACAATAAAGGCCTCAAAGATTCAAATCAATAAAATGTTGAAATAGAATGTCTGATAACCTTAGAAAATGCCCAAGCATAAATCAGAGTCTTAGGAAGGCTGGGTCAAGTTATTCCTGACACCTGGCTGCCAGTTTATGCACAATTTATCCAGCATCTTTGAAACTTTCCACTTAATGAGGCATATAGTAAGGAGAAAAATGAGTAGGGAATGTACGATACATTCAGAAAAGGTAGCAATTCAATTTATAAATCTGCATTGCCCCGCCATCTGGAGGTGCCAGATTGGCAGGGCTTCTAGTCAGCATTCTGTGTGTTATCCATGCTTCACAAAGCAAGAAAGGAAACCTCTCAGCATTCTGGGATGCTCAGAATGAAGGATTCCTTCAGCGTGTTGATGGCCAATCTGCATTATCTCCTTTAAAATAGCTTTTGCCTATTGTACTTCTTTCAAGAGAGTGGGAGGCAAATAGTATAAATTGCCTGCCTTTTTGGATAACAGTGAATACTCAGGCATGAAGTATTCACCAGTTAGTCCTGAGGGTACACTGTCATTCTCTCCCGAAGCCTCTTGCCCCTGAGGCGGTGAAAATACATGAACTCCACAGTTGAGGTACAGTGAGTTCCTCATTTTTCTGTGAAAGTACTAGCAGTACAGCGAGCAGGAGAGGGAAGCTAAGTGAATATATAATGGAATTATGCTCGGTTTCAGGCATTCCTTTTACTGTCTTGAATTAACCTTGGACAGTTCTCTTGTCCACTGAGTATGCATCCATTTGAAAGACCTAGATGTTAACACTCATTAGCTGTAACCTTTGGCAAAATACTCTCTTATTTATCAGTCTTAGTACATAGATAGTAAAACCCTTTAATCATGCTGATAAAAGGAATGAAGAATTAGAATGAATTTACTTCTGATAAATAAGCAGCTGCAGTAAAGCTCAGAAATCAGTCACGTTTATTTGCAGTGAAACAGCACCTGAAGATTCTCAGTGCTGATGGGGTTTAAGATACATATAGCTCAATGTTTGCTGATGGACACATTCAACTCTGGGATTTCCTATACATCTGCAATTCTGGATTTTAACAAACGTAAAATGAACTTTTTGAGATGTCACTCTACTGAGCAAGAGTATCAATGGGATGGTGGAAAGAATCAGAAAGCAAATGGAAGATGCCATGTGGCAAGAATACAACGGAAGGAGGGAGAATTCCTGTCTCGGTTGATGAAATACAGAAACTTCTAGGATCCACACAGACAATAAATGGCAGGAAATGATGAATTTTAACACCCCCAAAAGATAAAAATCAAACTAGGGATTTGATTTCTGAGTCATAAATCAAAGTAATAAGAAAAATAAAGTAAGAGTGACTTCCAAGGAACAATCTGTATATAATTTTCGAGTACTATGGTGCTTTGAATCGGAATGACCCCTGGTAGACTCTTCTGTGAATGCTTGGACCATAGGGAGTGGGACTTAAGAGGTGTGGCCTTGTTGGAGTAGGTGTGGCCTTGTTGGAGAAAATGTGTCACTGTGGAGGAGGGCTTTGAGGTCTCATAAGTTCAGGTTTGGCCAGTGTGGCTCACAGTCTCCTTCTGCTGCCTGTAGATCAAGATGTAGAACTCTTAGCTCCTTCTCAGCACCAGGTCTGCCTGCTTGCTTCCATGCTTCTCACCATGAGAATAATGGACTAAAACTTTAAAGTATAAACCAGCCTCAATTAAATATTTTCTTTATAAGAGTTGCCATGGTCATGGTGTCTCTTCACAGCAATAGAACCCTAACTAAGACAAATATAAAAGTTTTAAAGAGGAAACCCAAACAGTGATGGTCCTGCTCTTAAGGCTGATTTAGTTCTGTTTTGTTTCTGATGCTGAAGAGATCATTTTATATCTAATAGAAATTGCAGTTGAAATCTGTCCTTGAATATTGCGGAGTATATTCAGAAAGTGGTAGAAGTTGCCATTCACATCCCGAGAGCATGGTGCAGGAGGCTGAGTCATATCACTCAGGTACGTTCTTAATGGGTGCTTGCGTGGGTGATTGCAGGAGACACACAGAGGTGGGATGCCACTAAAATGATCCGAATTGAAGCACGATCGTTTCGAATTTGCCAAAGTGCAAACAGCATTTGAGTTGAAATCTCTGTGAAATGAAGGTGAATTGGAGCAACAAAGAACCTTAAAGTCTAGCATGGAATAAAAAGTTTCAAGTCAGATATATAGTTTCCATATTTTCTCATATGTGCATATGTGATTAATCTTTGTAGACCATTCATTCCAGTCTGCAGTCAAGGAGAGACTGATGCCTATAGGACAAGATGGAAAGCTTCACCACAATGAAAGCTTGTACCATTTCTTATTTATTCCAGAGGGCTGTACCTGTCTGGTAGTTCTCTCCCTTTCTCTATGTGTGGGGTGTGTGTATGTGTGGTGAGTATGTGTGTGTGTGTGTGTGTGTGTGTGTGTGTGTGTTTGTGAATGCAGGCACATGTGTGGGTGTCACAGAAGAGCACCATATATTGATTATTACCAGAAGGTTCTCTGTTGCTGCTGCAAATACCATGCTAGTTTGTCCCTCAAGCTTCCAGGGCCAGGTGTCTCCTGTCTTTACTTCCTCTTTGCCATAGGAGTACTGGAAATACAGATTAATGTGAGCTCTGTGGAAGCAAACTCAAATTGGCACTAATGTTGCAAACCTTTTCCTTTTTACATCTACTGATCCCTAGGTTAATCTTTCATATCACACAAGATGACTGACTTTCCCGTCCCTTCCTTGAACCCTTGATATTGTCAGGACTCACCTGCCTCTTGTATGAATCATCTATTTTCTACTACATACTATGAGTGTGATCAGGAGTCTGATTCTTATGTAAGAATCAAAGTGCCTTGCCTTATAGAGTGCTGTCTCTTAAAGACTGCATGTATGCGTGTACACGGATGTGTATGTATTCGTGTGTCTGGGCATACATGCAATTTTTATTTTGTCTGGTTGCTCTGTGACAATAGGTTCTCTTGGAGATAATCACACACTGTCTGGAAGAACATATGCAAGTCCCATGTCCTTTATTATGAGCATTACTTGTCAAAGACTTCTACATTATTAATATTCATAAAATGGTTACTGGGATGAAAATTAGAAGCATTCACTGGTAAGAGAAGAGGTATGAAAGGTTCTTATTCTTAAGAAAATAATTCAGGTGCTGGAGAGATGACTCAGCAATTCAGAACAGTACTTGTTCTCCCAGAGGAGCTGACATCTGTTCCCAACACCCATGTCAGGCAACACGCAACCACCTTTAACATCAGCTCCAGAGACTTCAGTGCCTTCTTCTGGCCTTGCCAGATATCACATGCACATACCCCAGATACTTGAACTCACATGTGCATACCCCAAACAGTGACGTACGTATCATCACTAGCATCCTGACCCACCAATCAGATGGTTCCAGGCATAGCTATGGATGCTAAGTTAGAAGCATAAGTTCACTACACAAAGTAAAAAGCTTTTCTCCTAAGACAGGAATATGTGGAAATGTGAGAAGAAAACACAAAACAGGAAAGAGAACACCACTGAGCGCTCTTTGGGGTCATGAAAGCCAAAGACAGCAATTGTCACCAGCAATTAATAATAAGGGAGTTATTTATGTTTTTATTGACCTGATTTCTATGGAATGCCTACCGTGTGACATGTTCATTTCTCTGGTGACTCTCATAACAGAGACACCACCATCTAGTCAAGGCCTGACAAGAACAGGCAGATTCATCTGCAAGCACTAGCCCTCAGGGTTCCAGGTATACAGTAAATGTCCAGCCAAGTCTAACAAGAGTAAGTGTCCAGCCCAGAACCACTGACCTCTGTGGTGATATTTTATTTATGCTATGACAAATAAAGCTTGCCTGAAGATTAGAGTGAGGAGCTAAGTCACTAGTAGCCGTAGAGGCCAGGCAGAGGTAGCACACACCTTTAATCTCAGCACTCAGGAGACAGAGGCAGGTGGATCTCTATGAGTTCAAGGCCACCCTGGGCTACACAGAAACAGAGCTCTCACAAAGGTGATCCTAGCACTTGGGATCCTATGCCTTTAATCCCAGCACTAGGGAGGTGGAGACAGGAGTGATGTGGCTGG